>CAUYON010111856.1:0-52882 GCA_963573935.1 Arctocebus calabarensis | reverse complement strand
GATCACTGCACTTCAGCCCTGCCCAGGCAACAGAGAAGAAAAGAAGAAAGAAACAAAGAAAGAGAGAAAGAAAGGAAGGGAGGGAGGTGGGGGGAGAGATAGAGACAGAGAAAGAAAGAGAGAAAGAGAGAAGGAAAGAGAAAGAAAGAAAGAAAGAAAGAAAGAAAGAAAGAAAGAAAGAAAGAAAGAAAGAAAGAAAGAAAGAAAGAAAGAAAGAAAGAAAGAAAGAAAGAAAGAAAGAAAGAAAGAAGCACCTGTGGCTCAAAGGAGTAGGGTACCAGCCCCATAAACCGGAGGTGGTGGGTTCAAACCCAGCCCTGGCCAAAAATGGAGAAAGAGAGAGAGAGAGAGGGAGAGAGAGAGGGAAAGAAGACTGAAGGTTGGCAGGTCAGCAAGGAAGTTGTCAGGTGGCCCCAGTGAGAACAAATAGTGGTATGGACCAAAGCAAGGGTAGATGAGAAGAAAAGTTCAACAGATCTGAGGGCTCTAATGAACACAAAAGGAGCCAAATTTTCTGAGAAATTATCTGCAGGGAGTGATAGAGAGGGTGGCAGTAGAGACTCAGTTTGGAGAGATGGATGGATTGCAGTAAGTTTCCAGATGCAGAGCATAGGAGAGGAAGGCTTGGGATAAAGTGTTGAGTTTCTCATTTCTGGTCATGGCATAGTAATTAGAACTGCATTAGCCATAAATAATCACAAAACTGGACAGAAAATATGAGGCCAACATTGTATCATAGACGGAACAAGACTACAATCTCTAAGAGGGGGGAAAAACATGATCTCCCTGGATCTGTGTTTGGGGACAATTTCCCAGTCATGGTACAGTGAACCCAGATCCAAGTAGAACACAGTTATCCCACAGAACCTCAGAGGCAGAGACTAGAGTTTGGGATGGCTGAAGGACCTAGAATCTGCAGGGTGAGACCCTGAAGAAAAGGGAGATGCATGGAGGGAGGAGAAAGTATTCTTTTATTTTATTTTATTTTATTTATTTTTTTGGTAGAGACAGAATCTCACTTTATCGCCCTCAGTAGAGTGCAATGCGTCACACAGCTCATAGCAACCTCCAACTCCTGGGCTTAGGCGATTCTCTTGCCTCAGCCTCCAGGGTAGCTGGGACTACAGGCACCTGCCACAACGCCCGGCTATTTTTCTTTTTTTGTAGTTCAGCTGAGGCTGGGTTTGAACCCGCCACCTTCAGTATATGGAGCCAGAGCCCTACTCGATGAGCCACAGGCACCACCTTATTATTATTTTTTTTAATATGGAGTCTCACTATGTCACCCTCAATAGAGTGCTGTGTTGTCACAGCTCACAGCAACTTCAAACTTCATGCTTACGTGATTCTCTTGACTTAGCTTCCCAAATAGCTGGGACTACAGGAGCCCACCACAATGCCTGGCTATTTTTTTTGTGGCAGTTGTTATTGTTTTTTAGCTGGCCCAGACTGTGTTTGAACCTGCCAGCCTTGGTGCACGTGGCTGGCACCATAACCACTATGCTATAGGTGCAAGCCAGGAGAAAGTATTCTATGAGTGGGTCCCTGGGTGTTGGTGAGACCACCTGAAGCTAAACAAAGAGCACCTTCTGCAGAGTTGAGAGTGGAACAGAGATAGTAGATGTCAAGCAGTGCTGGAGGACTTTGGGGTTCTTGCCCAATCGAAGTGGAAAGAACACATTGACACACTGGGTACCAAGCTGCAACACTGGAAAGGCCTCATCTTGGTAATAAGGACCACACCTTAGAGTAAAGCCTACTGTAGACCTTCCCTAACAAGCCTAAAGCCAAACCTCAACAAGATTACAGTTTGGAGTTTGAGTCTCATCAAGTTAGAGAAATTTGGTGTACATCATGGACTTTCCACAGATCTGCCATGACAAATAATAAAACCAAGACTATAAACATACGAATAAGCAACCAATAATTGAACTGCCTTCTAGAGTAAAAATTAACCCTTTTTGAAGCACAGTATTAGAATCTAGAGTTTCTGCAAGAGATCACTCACAATATACAATACATAATCAACAATTACCAAATATACTAAGAAACAGGAAAATGTGGCTCACAGCCAGGAGAAAGAAAAACCAGTGAGTAGAAATCAATCCTGAGATGCCCCAAATATTATATTTAACAGAAAAATCTTTCACAGAAATCATAAATATATTCAATAAAGTTAAAGAAAACTATTCTTGAAAAATTAAAGGAAAACATGATCTTCATAATGGAGCAGATAAAGAGTCTAGGCAGAGAAAAGAAAACCACAATAAAGATCCAAATGGGAATCCTAGAACAGGAAAGAACAATTGAAATGAAAAATTTGCTGAATGAGATAATGAGTTAGTCAATTTAAGACATGCTACAATGTCTATAGGATATCTAAGTAGAGACATTAATATATACAGTTGGAGATATGGTCCTGAAATTCAGGACAGAGATCAGGCTGGAAAATAGGTAGTTGAAAGTTATCATCCTGGAAAAGAGAACAGAAGAGCTCCCATAGGGAGACTGTGGAGAGTGGTATGACTCTCACTTTACTTCCACTGGAGAAATAAAACACACACACATACACACAAAGCACTGAGCTCCAGAGAGGCTATGGGACTGCAAACAACCCTTTCAATCCCATCTGTTGAGAGCCGCCCACACTGAGCCTCAGCCAACTGTGCCCCACATGATCCCCAAGTACTAATGACAAGCTTCTGAGGGAGCACCAAGGGGCCTTAGGGATGTTCTCTGCTGATTAGAGTTGCTCTGAGAAAATAGCTGTGAAGTGGTCTACTCCCACCTCCTCCCACTTTTGCAAAACATGCTCTGTGATCTTGCTTGATTCTGGAATCAGCAAGGCCTCCATGAGGCCCTATGCCCATAATCTCTGGAACTTGAAGAAAGGAGTAGATGGTGGCAGCTGTCAGGAGCTGCTCTGGCAAATTCTGGCAAGCTGGGTTCCAGGGCCTGTTGGAACAAGGAACAGGAGCAGAGCTGCTGAGATGGGGGTGATAAACTCCCCATCAGTGGGCAGGTAATTGTTAACAGTAGTCCTTATCTGTGCTCCCACCATGTGCAAGGCACTGTGCTAAGCATGTTGTATGAATCATCATAACATCTCAAGGAGGTGGAAAGTCCCATTTTCCAGGTGTACACACAAAGACTTAGAGAAGCTAAGTGACTACCACAAGGGTAAGATCCAACGTGGTAGGGATAGGATTCAAAACCATGTCTCTCTCTCCAGAGCCTGTGAGTTTCAGATGTAGGTGTCGAGACTGAGTATATGTCTATCTGTTCTTCAAACTTCCAGTATCTGGAAGTGGTTGGAAGTAGTTGGAAGTTCCCCATTGCTCAGGCCAGACATCTGGGATGTCTTCCCTTCTCCCACCAAGGCCAATCCATGAATCAACTCTGTCATCTCTACCCTTGAAATAAATCCTGGACCTGTCCCAGCCCCTGCCAGCCTGGTCTACTGCAATGCCCTGCTCACTGCCTTCCCGCTTTCCACTGTTGCACCATCTGTTTAGCTCCATAGAGCAGCTGCAGTGATCCTTTGAAAACGTAGTTCGGATCAGTCATTCTCCTGCTTAACATCCTCCCTTGACTTCCAACCTACTCAGTACAAAACCTATAACTTTTACCATGGCCTTCAAAGTCCTGTTTCTCCACTCCCATCTCAGTGACCACAAGCCCCCTTTTGTATTCTCCTCCCGGTATTCAAATCTTTTTAAATTCTTGAACACACCCAACTTGGTTTCTGCCACAGGACCTTTGCAGTTACTGCTCTCATGTTTTATCCAGTCAGCTTCATATGGCTGACTTCTTGTCACTCACGTCTCAGTTCAATGTGATCCCCTCGTCAAGTCTTTCCCTGACCACTCCAAGTGAACGCTCCCCACCAGATGGGGCACTCCATTAACTTTCAAGAAGTCTTTACTCTTAAAGTATTTTGTTTGGGGTTTACTGGCATATTTTCTAGATACTCAACTAGAGGCCACAGTCCATAAGGATATGGATTGTGTCCTGTTTCTTGTGGTATCTGCAGTACCTAATACAATCTCGGGCACAAAGAAACACTGATCAGCTGAGTTAATTTGGTTTGATTTATATGATCCCAAAGTTCCAGATTCTGGTTCCATTATTTAACTTCCTGCTCATCCATCGGCTCATCCATCCACCATTCATCCATCCACATACCCATCCATCGATCCAACCACCCACCCAATTGTACATAGCACACGTACACCCACACACCCTCCATCCATCTGACCACCTCTATCCATCCCAAGTACCCATTCTGTGCTGAGGACCCAGATTTGACCAGGACATGACCTCTTCCCTGCAGAAGCTCCGTCCAGGCTTGTCCTTCTGTTCCCCACACAGTGAGCTGGTCCACGCAGGAACTGCATCACTCTTGTAGACAGATCCAGGCAAAGTAGGAGGCTGCTCCTATTTGTGGATAGATATATACCCTCTGGGGCCATCCTGATGAATCAGCTGAAGAATTACGAAGTACAGAGTGAAGTTTTGAGGGACTGATGTAAGTGTGCTGTTTGTGCTACAAGGTGAGAGGAAGGAGCAAGACAATGCCTGGAATAAGAAAGAAGTCTTCCTCAAGGAGTTAGGGCTAGAGCTCATCTCAAAGGAAGAGCAGGCCTGGGAAGTATGGTGCAGAGGCAAAAATGAGTTCAGTAGAAATGTGGGCTGCTCATGGGGAAGTACAGTGAACTCCTACTCATTCTTCAACACCCTGCATGAATGATACTACATTCGAAAAGGCTTCCCTAAACTGCCCACCCCCAAACCAGACTGAGATAATAATGATGGGAGTGGTGATGCCAATAACCATCACAAAAGTTGTTGAGCACCTCCTATGCCAGGCATGGTGCTGAGTACCCGGTGTGCTTTGTCTTGTCTGACACCACAGAAATTCACCATCGCACCTCCTTAGTCCCACTTTTCAGGTGAGAAACAAAGGCTCAGAGTGAATTACTGAGACCCCTCCCCTCAACACTTGGTCTAACCTTGTTTGATATGGAATTTCCCAGAGTCACTGAGGGAGTTTGTCTTCTGTCTCACCTGCCTCCCTCCCTTATACACACACTCCCAAGTGCCAGCATGGCAGTGACAGTGTGATTATTTCCTGGGTTCATGGAGCCCAGTAGAAGAGGTGGCCCAGTGCAAACCTTGTATAAATGTTGAATGGTTGGGTGAGTGGAGAGAAGGATGGATGGATGGATGAGTTGGTGGGACGATGGATAGATTACATGAATGAATGGGTGAGTACAGAAAAGGATGGATCAATGGATAGATGCATGAATGGATGGATGAGTGGATGGATGGATGGATGGATGGATGGATGGATAGGTAGAAGAAATGATAGGTGCATGCATGAGTGTAAAGCTAGATGGATGGATGATGAACAGATGAGTGGGTGGATAGATGGATGTGTGGATGTGTAGAAGAAAGGATGGGTGCATGCATGGGTGGAAAGATGGATGGATGGATGGATGGATGGATGGATGGATGGATGGATGGATGGAAGAAAGGATGGGTGCATGCATGGGTGGAAAGCTAGATGGATGGATGGATGGATGGATGGATGGATGGATGGATGGATGAAAGGATGTGTGCATGCATGGGTGGAAAGCTAGATGGATGGATGGATGGATGGATTGGTAGAAGAAAGGACGGGTGCATGCATGGGTGGAAAGCTAGATGGATGGATGGATGGGTGAACAGATGAATGGGTGGATGGATGGGTGGTGTAGACAAGGGGCCTGACACTTTCCATTCCTCCACAGTGGTCAGCTTTGTGGTTCTCAGTGTGCCCCGTGTAACAACGGCATTATTCTGTGAGGGCCATGGGCCCAGCCCCTCTTCCCCATGCACAGTCCTCTCTTCTTGTCATCCTCCAGTTAGGGCCTCACATCCCCCTTCCTGTTTGGGGGTTCAGCTTTCCAGGAGGCTCTCCGAAACCTAACCTTCAATTGCCCCTCCACTCACAGGTGCTGCTGGCTTTGGCCTCCCCCTCCTCAGCTTTCTTAGTCCAGTCCCCCACCTGGCCCCCACCCCATGCAGAGCCGGCGCCCGTCCCTGCAGCTGTCCACACTTACAAAGCTGGGACTGTTCGATAAGGCTGTGCCAGCTGGAACAAGACACTTCCCGTCTGACGGGAGCTTCTGCACGGAGCCTGTGGGCAGCTGTCAGCTCCGGGGGTGTAGGACCGGATCTGGGGGCTGCTCGAAGCTGCCCCCTTTGCTCCTCTGGGCCCAGTCTGGGGTCCCAGAATCAGCTCCTCAGACTGCAGTAGTGGTCTGAAACAGGGTCTTTAGCTGCCTGAATCCTCTGGGACCCTCACGCCCCTGTCCCTTAGGAAATCCATCCTTTCAGGAGCTGGACTGGTGGCTGGGGACTGGTGAGATGTGCTGGCCCTGACCTGGGGTCAGCCAACAGTGACAAGAGGAAGAAATGAAGGTTTAAACCTGCAGCCGGCAGTGCAGCACGGTCACCGCATGCCAGATGGACCCCAGTGTTGACCTCCAGGGAGGCCAGAGCAGATGTGCTGGCCAAGTCAGTCCCAGGATGAGATGGTCTGCCGAGGGTCTCTAGGGCAGTGAGAAAGTCGCTCACCTGACCCTTCTGCTTGCTTTGTTCCCAGCAGGCAATGATTCGACAGCTATTACTTGAATACCTGCTATGTGCCAGGTGGGGACACATACAGCCCCAAGTCCCTGCAGCCCCCTAGGGTGAGCGTGCCAGCCCAGACCCCAGCCTGGCAGCCCCAGCCTTCCCTGGCTCTGATTCCTTCTGCAAGGCTCTAATTACATCCTGGGAGAAACAATTAGAATGAAACTACGGGTTTTTTCTCCCCTCAAGGCCAGGCCTGTTTAATAACTTAATTAAATAAACAGAATTATAATTATAATGTTAATATTTCCTTTCTGTAATGCCGGCACATTCTCCTGGAAGAAGCTTCTCTTGGGAAAAGGAGCGTCTCCCAGCCCCCAGCACCCCCCTGGTCCAAGGCTGGCCGCCCACCCAGCCTCCCTGCGGGTCTCCCTGCCTGGAGGCCCACCCGGTGCTGGGGCCCTGCAGAGCTGGCAGGAAATCCCGCTGGGGGCAGAGCCACGTCCTAGCCTTCTGAGTGTTTACAGTCGGCTCAAACCACACAGTGAAAATTGCTCTGAAGCTCCTAATCGCACATTTCCTTCCTCCGACCATTTTCTTTTGACAGTCGACTTCGAAGGCGTTTACCACTTAATTCTCCCTAGGCAGGAAGGAGGGAGACAGAAGGAGGCTGTTCTGCCAGCCTCCCTGCGGGGGGCCAGCCTGGGGGGGGGTAGGGACCTGGAGCCCCTGCTGGGGGGCGTTGGGCTAGGGGAATGTCACCCCCACCTCCACCCCAGAAGCCAGATGGTGGGGAGTGAATGAACGTGGCCTCCTTGAGCCATGTGTCTTGGTCAGTAAACTGACAGGAAGAGGACCCGTTGCAGAGCAGTAGGGTGAGACCAGCCAGCAACATCAGGCTCTGCGGGGAAGAAACATGGCCTGGAGACAGAATTCTCCCAGCGCCCATTTCCCTCTGTGCACCAGCTGCCCTGGGGCCAAGCACCTGCTTGGCATCTGATTGCCAGAGCGGTAAGACCTGAGGAAGTGGCTTGGTGTCTGGTGACTTGGTTTCCAGGCCTGAAGGCAGGATAATGACCGCAGCTCCACCACTGGGTCACCATGGAATCTCTGAGGGTTCTATGGCCTACCCCTCGGGAAGGGCAGGAACAGGGGAGGCAGAGGAAGGCTCGGCAAAGGCTGGCATTTGTCCCCAGCGGTCACTCTGGAGGTGGCTGCATGTTCATGTACTTGGGAGACTCCTTGGGCTCTGGTTTCACCTTCCTCGTTGTGTGGCCTCCAGGGAGTGACTAGCTTTCTAAGCTGCCACTTTCAGTCAGGCAGTGTGGACCCAGTGCCCGTGTTGCTTGGGACGACTGGCAAGTTCACACATGCCCCGCATTGCCCGGGGTCTGTGCGCAGTCAGCATGACAGTTAGCGTGACTGTCCACTCCTTCCCAAGCTCCGTGCTGGCCTGGGATAGTCCTGTGCCTGCATCCCAAGCTGAGGCCAGGACATGATTTCTCTGCCTCACCCTGTGCATCCACTCCTGTCCCCACACCCAGGTCTCAGGACCCTGTTCTGACATCACCCAGCTCTTGGGACCTTTCTCTGGTCTCAGGCCAGAGCTGGACGGGCCCCCACATCCTCCTTTCAGCACTTGACCCCATTCCTGGGCATTGCTCTCATGCTGGGATCCCATGGGGCTCGGTTCCTGGCATGCAGGGACAACAGGTTTCATCTGTATGGCCACAGTGCTGGATACCCTGCTGGCCTTTTCCTCGTGTGCCCTGCAGGAACACCCGGAGCCAGGCTGGGTGTGGCAGAGGGAAGATTCACTCTGTTCCGTGAAGGACACACGTGAGCGGGACAGAGAGAAGCAGCCAGCCAGGGACATGCAAAGATGACAGCAGAGCAGGGCCGGAGCGGGGGGCTCGAGGACGAAATGGATTTCCACGGTGTGGAAGGAGGCTGAGGTAATGGGATAAAGTGGAGGAACCCAAGAGCTGGAGTCAAGAGACACAACAGTCAGGACTCCCAGGATTGGCGTTGGAAAAACGTGTCTGGTGGTGCCCACGTCTGAGGCCAGGTCCCTTCTTAGACCTGGGGTCAGCTCTGGAGGACCAGGATGGGGTGGAGAACATCCCGAATTCAGTTTAGGGCAGGACTGGTTGGGTGCCTCAGAACGCCCAATGGTGACCCTGAGTAAGGGGTAGGGGCTGAGTAAGTGGTGGGGGCAATTCTCTGGAGCTCAGTAATGACCCCAGAGCTGGGACAAAGACCAGGCTCCATCCCCTTGCCCCCTGACACGGGGCTCCTTCCAGCCCTCTGTGTGGTTTTCCAAAAGGATACAGAGCAGGCAAAGTCCATAGAGGACTGTCCCCTTGAAAACATGAATCCTTTCAGCTGTTTTCCTCTTGAATCATGGGCAAGAGCCCAAACACTATACATTTTTTTCTGAAAAACAACAGCAATCCGGCCCTGGTCACCATCACTGTGAAATTGGAGGCAGCAGGCACAGGACTCTTGGGGCATTCCTGGCCCACGGGCCTCCTGCGTCGGATGGGCCAGAGCAGCCCGGACACCAGTGACCCTCTGTGCCTGGGAGTGCCAGGTGCCGTGGGTGGGTGGCCTGGCAGGGACGATGGGCCTGGAGCTGAATCAACAGCCATCTCTCCTTCAGACACCTCTTTGGGAGGAAGCTAGTCCCCTCCATGCCGAGTCCCCAAGTGAGCACTGGGACCCCAGATCTCTCCCCGAGCCCAGAGCTGCTACCCAGCAGCCCGAGGTCCTGACTCACCCTTGGGAGCCCCATGTGTTGTACTTTGGCACACCCCAAACAGAGCTCACTTCTTTCCTCCCTTCTCCCAGGTCCTTCCACGTGCAGTTGCTCCAGTACGAACGGGGATGCACTGAGATCTGTTACAGAGCTCCCCAAGCCTCCCTTGTCCAGCTCCGCCCAGGCGGCTGCCCCAGTCCCAACGGGCGGGCTTTACGGGTCCCCCTCCGCCTGTCTCAAGATGAGTCTTTCAAACAGGAACCCCAGTGACGTCACCTCCTGGTCCTGCTGGCCTGGAGACCCCAGTGAGTGTGCCTTGCCACCCCTGGCCTCCCCCAAGCCCAATAACACAAATACGCAAGAGGTGACAATAAGAGTGTGGCAGGCCCTCTGCCCGGCCAGGACAATGTGCATGGCCCTCCTGGAGGAGGCGGCCCTGAGCTGGTCTCATGGGAAGAGGAAACCGAATCATGAACTCTGAGTTTGGGGCCGAGGAAGGGTGCTGCACAGGAGGCCTGTGCTGCTCTCGGTAACACTGCGGTGACCTGCTGACAGCGACAGTATCCATGGCCCCCTCCTGTACACCAGGTGCCACACAAGCACTTTGACAAGAGTTCCCTTGTCATGGAACTGAAGCCCAGAGAGGCTGCCCCTGGCCAGGGATGGGGAGGGGGTGCAGGGCTCTTATGGGAGGGCCTGAGGGCACTTGGGGTGCCAGAAGGACCTCAGTCCTCAGTTTCCCATCCTGCCTGCTCTGTTTTAAGACTGATTCTTTCTTCTTCAGGTCAAACATCAAGTTTTCTATTTGTGATAGTTGAGCATTGGGATGTTTGGGAAAAACTGCCAGGGCTCCCAAGACAAGTACCGATTCCTGTTGCTCTAGGCAACCCTGGCCCCCATCACAGTCAGGGAGGGCAAACGTGGCTGCAGAGAAGGACAGGCCCCCTCTCAGGGAGCTTGGGGTGCTGGACAAGTCAGGGGCAGGACACTTTGCTGATAGATACAAGTCTTGGGGCCAGACCCGAGGATGTCTAGGTGATACAGCCTGCTGGCCTCGCCAACTGGGCCCTGTGCAGGTGTTTACCTGCTTCTGAACCAGCACATTCTAACTCAAATGGCTGCTTTTGTGGCCTTTGGACCCTGCATCCAACTTCTAATAGCAAAGGGAAGACGTGCTCTGCAAGCCACTTGTAGGCATCCCACACCCACTGGTGCTATGGGAACAAAGGACTCTGAGCCCCTGACTGTCCCCTAGAAACCAGCTCTGTGTCCTTGGGTGACGCCTCTGGTCCCCCACTTGTGATATTCAGGGTGCTCCAGAAAGGAGAACATTTCTCTGGCAACTAACATCCCCAAGAACCAAGAGGATCTTGGACATAGCCCTGGCCACGTGTCTGGCGTTCTGCCACGCAGGCGCCATTCGGGAGACCGTGTGCTCCGTCTGGGCAAGCGCCACCCTGAGAGGGCTTGGGGGCGGTCCTCAGCATGAGAACACCCAGGATCTCTCGCAGGCCTCCGTCCAGCTGTGTGACTGTGGGCACGTCCCAGGGCCTCCCTGGGCCGGGGCCGCCTGTCTGTGAGGTGGGGCTCCACCACCCTCTCAGCTCTAACCATTTCAGTTGCTCACTTCCTCTGCCCTACATGGAGCCACAGAAGTCATCTGCAGTGTCTGCTCAGGGCCCTGGCTCACCCCTCCTTTTAAATGGGCCAGCTCAATACTAAAACAGCCAGTGTCTCCTGAGATCTCACACCATGCAGCTGCCTTACATAAATTCCCCACCTTAGCTTATTTCTGTGATATTAGCTTACATATATTAGCTCATTTAATTCTTAAAGCAGCCATGAGGGAATTATTGCTGTCATCATTTCCATTTTACAGATGCAGAAACTGAGACTCAAAGAAATTGCCCAAGGACACACTGCAGACGGCCTGAGCTCAGAGGCCCTGCTCTTACCTGCAGTGCTATACAGACTCTATTCTGATGAAGTAACAAAGGCCCAGTGAGTCCAGAAAACCGCCAACGGTTACACAGTGAACCCTTGGCTATGTACACACACAGTACTCCCGCCCCCCAGGCCTATCTGTGTTCTTGCTTCAACACCCCCATAATCCAGGCCCTCCATATCTTTGGGGCAAAACACAGGAGAGGGACACAAAAGAAATTTTTCCTGCTATGAGCTACCTGTGAGGTTTCTGCAAGAGATTATTAGAATCTTACTTAGAAGCACACTGAAACACTCCAACCCACCAAGTCAGTCAGGAATAGGCGGGACTGTAAGTTCTATCACACTGTAATTAGTTGAATCTCCTTTTGTAATCTTGGGAATCCATAACTGAGCACCGCTTATCACCAGGGTCGGAGTAGCAATCAGCTGCCTCTCCTACAAAACTGTGAGGAGTGAAAATGTCCTACGGCTCCCTGTGTTGTTTAAAGAGGAATCATTAATGCAAAGACACACACACAAAATTAAAGGAATTTCGAACACAAAACAAATGTAGCCTTGTTGGGATCCAGAGTTTCCTGGACGGAGGGAAACTGTTTTAAAGGCTGCACAGCCAGGGTGTCATCTGGCCCCAGCCACCGCCTCCTTGGGCAAGAGCCGTGGGGAGCAAGTGAGGGATGGGGCTAGTGTTGCTATAGGCCCAGCACAATGCGGGCCAGCTGAGTGCATGCAGAAAGTGGAGAATGAATTAAGAATGAATGAAGGGAGTAAGGTTTGCTCAGAGGCTTCACTTCTAGCCCAGTCTTGTCATCCATCAGGAATACCTTCCCCTCTTCCTGCCTCTATGCCTGGGAACCTGCTGCTCAGCCTTCACGAGTCGCTGAAAATATCCCCTCCTCCAAGAAGCCGCTCAGGATTTCCCCCAACGTTGGCTGCTGCCTCCTTAAGCTCCTGGGGTTGTAGTCCACAGGTCCTTTCACAGTGTCCATCAGCCTTTGTGTGCGCCTCCTCAGTTAGGAGGGGGGAACCTCATCTGCCCATCTCTGTGTCCCCAGTGACAAAAGCCATTAGAAACGGATATAGAGTTTGCAGAACATTCATCTCCCTTGACTCCTGCCCCAAGTCCCTTCCTAACCCAGCAGCCATCCTTCCTCTGCTCCCTGATCTGCTTAAGCAAACATCACCGTTCTAATAAAGTCCTGTAAGTATTGGGACAATTGACCTACCCTTTGGGAAAAGAGGGGTTTTTGCTTTTTTTGTTTTTGTTTGTTTTTGGTTTTTGCAGTTTTGGCCACCGGGGCTGGGCTTGAACCTGCCACCAGGTATATGGGGCCGGCGCCCTACTCCTTGAGCCACAGGCACCGCCCAAGAGGGGTTTTTTATTGGTGCATCTTCCCAGAGAGGTCAGCACATCCTCAGTGAGCACCCCCCAGATTCCTCCTTCCCTCACCTTTCTCTTTCCCACCATTCTTATCACCTCCAGGACATGCCAGATGATTTTTGTCAGAGTTACTGTCTGTCCTGTGTCTCTCTCCACTAGAATACACATCCCGAGGACAGGGAGCCCTGAGGACAAGGACCCAGATCTCTTTCATTCGCTTACAAATCCCCAGTGCAGAGTGGCCCTCAGTAGGTGCTGGCAGGTTTGCAGGAGAAGGGGAGGAACAGAAAGGATGGGAGCTCTCACAGGTACTGGCCTCCCGTGTCCCAGGTGAGACCACCAGCCCAGCCCCACCCCTGCCGGGGCCCAGGATGCCAGGCTTCCACCCCCTGCAGGCCTCTCTGCAATCAAGAGTCACCATCCTGGGTCCCCAAGTTCCCAGCATGGTCCAGGCTCCATCTTGGAGAGATGCCCACCTCCCAGGAACAGAACTGTTCTCCTCATGACCTGTGATACCAGGACTCAGACCTGCTGAAGGTGAGCCTGGCAGGACTGTGGGTCACCCCCACGTTCCAGGAGGGACAGAGGAGCACCCATATCACACAAAGCCTCAGAGGCGATTTTCTGCACCCCAGCTGCAGATCAGGACACAGAGACCTCGAGCCTTGCAGGACACACCCCAGACCTCACAGTGAGCACGTCACAGGGACGGGGAGCAAGCCAGGGCTGCCCACCCAGAGCTGGCCTGTCCACTGTGACAGGACCATGGGTCCTTCTGAGGACAGAGGCCAGCCTGGGTGTGGCTGGCGAGAAGACAGGGGTGGGGGTAGGGCAGGGGCAGGCAAGTCACTTCCCTCTCCTCATTCCAGTGAACCCCAGTGAGGTAGGGGGCCTAGTGTCCCCCGTCTCAAAGTGGCAGCTCAGGGGCCTTGTCCCAGGGTACCTGGCCCAGTGAGGGGCTGGGGGGGCTCAGAGGGCATCTGCCCCTTCCCAGGAGGACACTCTACCCAGCCCTCCCTCCTAAGCCTTTCAGGATGGGACAGGCTTGAGAGCCCCACACCCTTGGCAGCTGCCCAAGGAGATTCCAGGGAGGTGGCCTCAGGGGATGGACACTTATGAATGGAGGAATGTGTGGTAGGAGGTGACAGTGTGACTCAGGGTGACTCAGCTAGACGCTGCCAAGGACCTGCTGAGCAGCTGTCTGCGGCCATGGCAGCCCCTGGCCCACCCACCCAGGGCAGAGGCCAGCTCTTCTTCCCTCAGACCAGCTCGCCAGTTGGCTTCACGCCCAAATATTTAGAAAATGGTGAGGAAGAGGATACCTGGTGAGTGTACCCCATGGTGGGGGAGGGCTGTGAGCAGGAGGAGAGAGGCTGTGGCACTGCCTTGGGATACCTGGGAGCCCCCGCCTGCCATTCTTAGAGGCCCACCTCATCTGTCGAGTCTTCAGGCTCCATATTGGGAAACTGAGGCCTGGAGGGAAAAGACTGGCCAAGGCCAAGCAGCCGAAAAGGCAAACTAAGAGAAGGACCCAAGTTCTAGCCTGGATCATTGATCTTCAGTTGGTAGAAGACCTGGGCATCAATGATGCCATGCATGCCAAAATTCCATCTGTGAGGGCCAAGTGACTCCACCGAGGTCTCTGCCCACGTTCACTGCCCCAGGTAGACCCCAGAGATTATTCTACTGTCTACCAAGCCGCCATCCACCCACCACCCATCATCCATGGTCCACGCATCCATCCTTGATGTATCCATCCATCTACCATTTAATTTGTTCATCCATCCATCTGTCCATCTGTTCACTGTCCCATCCTTCCATCCACCTATGCATTGTCCATGCATCCATCCATCACTTGACTTGTCCGTCCATCCAACCATCCATTCATCCACTCACTTGTCTGTCCCCTCTTAGACCCTCCACACATGGGTCCTCCATTTATGTTTCCACATGGCCGTCCAACCAGCCACCCGCCTGACTCCCAGTCTTCTCTTCTCTCCAGCCATCAAGTCCTATTCCTCTAAGTAGGCCTCAGCGACTCAGATAGGCGTGGCCATGATCTTCAGGCGCTCATGGTGTCAAGGGACAGGCAGGACCTTGACCCAGAAAGCTCTACACCAGGCAGAACTACCCCCTGCCCACCTCCACAGAGGTGTCCTCAGTCCAGTTCCTACAGCCACTGATCTTCATCCCTCATCATCCTCCCACCAGCCCACTCAGGCAGAGGGGTCGACACTGCTGGGAGGAGGCCTGGGCTCCAGACTCCAGGGCAGCGGTGAAAAGGGGCTGCACTTGTCACTTCCTGCCTGGCCTAGCTTGGCTCTGGAGCTTCTAGGAGTGTTCTGGTCCTTGGCTTCAGGGCCTAATTAATTCTGGACCTGCCTTGTGCTTTGAGATCCCTGGATAAGAGGGAATTCCAGAGGGGCAGCTCAGCCTCATAAAACTGTAATTGACTGTGCTTTTCCTGTTGTGTTTTTATAATCATAATAATACCTTACAGCTTTTGCATTTCAAAGTGCTTTGCCCCTGTGATCTGATTAAACTCTCATAACAGTTGTGGCTGGAGGGTCAGAGCCTGTGGGGAGAGACCCCTGGACTGTAACCCAGGTGACCTGCATGCACCTGCTCCTGACCCCACACATGACCCTGGACTAGACGCCCCTCTGAGCCTCAGTTTCCCCCACCATGGAAGGGGAGGCAACACCCTCCCTCATGGTGGCATGAGGTTGAGATGGGCCAAACACTGTACCCTGTGGGTTGTGAGGGGGCCATGGGCAGCACAGCGAGGTTGGCTGAGTGTGTGGGGCTGCAAGGGCTCTTGGCCACGTCTGGAAAGATGTCCAGACATGGCCAAGGCTCTGCCAGTCCCTGACCTCCCTCCAGCCCCTCATCCCTGGCTCTGAGGCTCTGCCAGTCCCTGACCTCCCTCCAGCCCCTCATCCCCTCCCCTCTGGTTGCCCTGGCTGATAGCTCCTCATCCTTCAGGGCTCCGCTCAGATGCCCCCTCTTCCAGCGACACTTCCTGGCCCCTAGGCAGGCCGGCTTCCCTTCTCTGAAGCTTCCCTATCGAGGAACTTGGCACCTGCCATTCTTACCATCTGGCTGTCTGTCCATCAATCTCCACCATCAGACCGGTAGCTAAGGAGGGCAGGGCCATTTCCATCATCAGACCCAGCTAAGGAGGGCAGGACCATCTCCACCAGACCCAGCTAAGGAGGGCAGGGTGCCAGTGAGGCCTGGTCCTGGGGACCTGCAGGACTGTCTGATGAATAGAGAATGAGTGATGATACTATGACCCTAGGGCTCCCTGCTGGCCTCAGAGTAACTACTCCTAGGAGGAGACACATGGTTGGTTGTGGGAGTCTCTGCCCTGATGGCGCCATTTTCTTCCCGCCCCTTATCTCCCCTCTCCTTCCACCCACCCCAGCCTGAGAGGTGGAAGCCCAGAGATAACTGGACAGAGGCAGAGGCTGCTGTCTCACCTTGGCCCTGCGTGTGCCCGCTCTGTGCTGGGACAGCACTGGCCAGTGAGGCCAAGGAAGGACCAAGGCCCTCTGTGCCCCACCCCCAGTCTCCTCTGTCCCCCAGGAGACCAGGTCAGGGACTCCACAGGGACCCTGTGAGTCATGAACTCAAGCCCCTGAAACCCACTGGCACCCTCACTGCCCCTGCAAACCTACAAACACCCAGCAGCTGGCCACAGGGCCAGGGGCCACAAAGCCTGGGCAAGAGGCAGGGATCGGGCGTGTCATGTTTTTGTGAATGAAACTGCAGCCCAGCTTCCTCCAGCTTGCCACGCCCTGCGGTCTCACTTGACCACTCTGTAACCTCCAGAGAAGAACTGACAGAAAGGGGGAACTTCAAAATGAAAGTGTGAGTCACACGGGGAGGAGGAAACGAGGAGAGAAATCCTCCTTAGATCTCACTGAAGCCTCCAACTGCGACCCAACCTGGGTCAGAATTGCGGCCTGCGCTGGGCGCCCGCCTGCGACCTTAGCCTGTTCCCACACTCAGTTCCCTGCTCCTTCCAGCTCCGTCTGGGCAGAAAGGGGCCACCTGCACCCTATCTGAGGCCTCTGATAGGGATAGTTTGGGGGGAGTTTCTCCCAATTACTCCTTCATTCGCCTACTACCCACCAGGCCTGGTGCCGTGAGCAAGCTGGCAGTCTTGGGGGGCAGTTAACACATCAGCAGATTGAACAGAGTCTAGAGCGGAGGGGTTCTTTGTGCCACAAAAGAGGCACATGGGCTGCTTTGGCAGGGACTGGGAGGAGGTGATGAGGAGCTGGCCTGAAGAAGGAGACAGGACCACCCAAAGAGCCAAGGGACCTGAATTACAGGTGGCTGGAGGGCTGCCCTGGAAGCAGCCTGGGCTGTTCTAGAAATGGCAGGCATCACTGCAATGAAGCATGAGGAACGAGGGACCAGTGTCGAAAATAAGGCAGGACATGCAGGACTCAGGGGGCCCACAAAGCCCCCCCGACCTTCTGGCCCAGAGCTGGGGCAGGGATTGTGGCCACACAGTAAAAAAAGTGCTGAGTGTGGGGTCTCCCACTCAGCAGACCATCAGCCTTGGGGAAGTCACAGGTTCCCCCCACTCAGAGCTGGCAGGAACTCCCCTCCATCCTGGAGATGGAGGGGCAGGGGCTTCTCACACCCAGCCACCAGCCAGAGACCCCCAAGCCCCTCCCCAGGCAGATGCTTCCCCTGCAGCACCCCCTCCTTGCCCGGGACCACTGGCTTCTATTGTCCCTTTAAGGGGACCTGAGTCAGAGAGTTAAGAATGAGACTGACTCACAGGAGGGGGAGTCACCAGGCTGGCCAGGTGCCAGGGCTGCGGGCGGGAGAGGAAGCCGAGTGACCACAGCTGCCTGTGCGCGCTCTGTGCGATGAGCAGAAACCACAAAACCCCCTTTGAAATTCCGCCATGCGGCGCGACTTGTGTAATGAGGTTCCTCTCATAATGGGGGCATTCAGGGCCCTTGTGGGCCTGTGGGGCTGGGGGCCTGCCCCCCAGGGCCAGCTGATGGTGATGTCATCTTCCTCTAGGAGTCCCCCCCACCCCGCCCGTTGATTAAGGACTAAAAAAAATGCACCAGGAAACTAAAGTGAGAGCCAGAACGGAAGTCTTGGTTTTATTTATAGTTGATAACTTACGTCCGGCAGGCTCCCCGGGAGGCATAGCAGGGAGGATAAGGAGCCCGGAGGAGCAGGCAACAGAAACGTCCAAACCCTGGGCTAATGTAAAGACGACAGCAAGCCTGGAGCTCCCAATTCTGAGTTCCCCAGCAGCCAAAGCAAAGAGGGGACAGGGTGCTGCATAACGATCTCACAGAAAGCAGGACGCAGAGCCTGCATCCGGGCACGTTGTGAGACCTTACTTAGACTCTGCTTTCTCATTGGAAACCAGAAGAAAACGTGCCATGCCACATATCCAGCCCCAGTGTCTGGCTGAGTTTCAGAGGCTCTGCCGGTCCAGGCTCTCCAGGTAGACAGCACAGGTGCCTCATGGCCCACACCTGCGTGCATGGTCACTAGCAGACTGCAGCAACCTTCCTGGGGCCGGCTGGGTCTGCCTCCTCACACCGATCAGTTCTCCAGGAGCCACCACCGATGCACCAGAGGCAGCCTGGAGACTGAACCTTGTCTTCCTGGCCTGCAGCCAGCTAGGGAAAGGCCCAGGAGGGCATGGGCCATCATGGTGTTCCTCACACCCAGCTTGTGCCTATAGATGGCAGACACTGAACAAAAACTGTCTAGTGAAGGGAGAGGTCGGGAAGAATGGGAGGGAGAGGAGAGGCAAGGAGAAAGGGCAGAGTGCAGAGGGGGAGCGGGGACGTGGGCAAGTTGCTGAGCTTCACTGGGCCTCAGGGGTTTCAGGAACAACCTCATAGAGTTGTTCTGAAGATAAAGGAGGCTGGGAGTAGGAACTACTGTGCACACGGAAGTCCTCAGTAAGGAGGATGGAGGTGATGACGGTGCCTACCTGAGGAGAGAAGAGACGGGCCTGATCCTGCAGTGCGTGGCCCCCACCTGGCCAGTCCTCCCCCCTTGCACACAGGAGACTCCCATCCAGTCTGGAGCCGCCGCCCTGAGGCAGGCCCAGGCAGGGCTGTGGGGGTGCAGCAGGGGTGGTCAGGCCTGCTCCTCCCCAGCCCAGGGTGGTACAGAGTGCCCTTGGCACCATCAGCAGTCCTTACTGAGGTATGTGCAGAGACTTCGTCCACCTACGGCCACGTCACTTCCGTGGAGAGCCAGGCTCTCGGTGCCCCTCCTAGCACTTCCAGCAGAGGCCTTTCCAATGCCCGCTAGAAAGGCGTCTGCCTCCAGGTGAGCCACGAGCCACCCTGGCACCTGCCACCCCTGTACACGCTGACTCCCAGAATCCCTTTATCTCAGGGCCACGTGGTGGCTTATCTGTGACCTGCCTGACCTGTGACACATCCGTGTCTTCTGCCTCCTGGCCCAGCCCCCCACATCTGGACACATCTCATTTCACTGCTGTTTCTTTCTTCGTCCTGAGGAAACTCCAGCAGCAAACGTTACACTGAGACATACGTTTCCACAGAGACACAAATGTCCCTCCCATCACAACACAGCCAGGCCCAGGAGACAGAGATGGCCACTGCAGGGCCCCAGCCTGGGAGCCTTTCACGACGTCCCACTTGCAGGATAGGTAAGAGTGGCAAGTCCCCATCCCTGCGGGATAGACAAGAGACAAGGAAACAGTGATAAGCAAGAACGTCGGCGAGTCGTGTTAACTAACACGAAGGAAGCAGACACTGGGCTCAGGTTAGGGACAGGGCTGTCGGGAAGGATGTGCAGAGGGGAGGATGGGGAGCCGAGGAGGAGACTGCTCCAGGCACAGGGAACACTGTGCAGAGCCCCCAGGACTCCCAAGCTGGGGTAGGGACCGTGTGTGAATAGGACATAGACTCAGGGGGCCACGGGGGCCCAGGGAAGGAGCCAGCTGTTGCACTAAGTGCCGGGGGAAGTCACTGAGACTTTAAGCGTGGCATGGCGTGGTATGGCTGGATTTGCTGTCTGAGAACTGTTCTGCTCCTGAGCAGATAGAATGGAGGATTCACCTCCACCAGCCCACGCAGGGATGACATTGACCTCCTTGGCCAAGGGAAGGGTGAGAAGCAGCCTCTCTGCACCTGGGCCCCACGGCCTCCAGGGTCCCCTGATACCTTCACCTCCCAGTCCCAGCACCTGGGGCAGAAAGTGACCCGCCCAAATCTGCTGGGCAGCCACAGTCTCACCCTCTCAGGGAGAGCTGCGGAGGTCCCCAGCCCCAACTCTAGGGAACATGTGCATGGCAGCGAGGAGGCAAACCCCAGCAAGGCTGTCTTAAGTGGGGGCTGGAGGCCTCGGACCATGGGGTGGTCCAGTTTTGGCCTCACCTTGGGTTGCAGGTAGGGACCTGGGCAGCTAGGCAGAGGCCTTGGCCCCTTGAAAGAGGGCTATTGCCCCACTCCCCAAACACATCCTGGTCTTCCCTGTAGCCCTGCCAGCCATCTTGCTCTGGCCACCCGTGGCTCCCATGGGATGACGACCCAGCCTCATAGCCCCATTCCCCTCCACCCACTCAGTTGCCATGGGCTCGCCTTTGCTCTGTTTCTCCCCTGCTCAGAGCCTGCCAGGGCCCAGACATCTCACTCCATGTCAGACCCAGACTCTCCACTGCACCCAAAGGCAATGGACAGAAATGTCCAGGAAGCAGACTGTGACTCGGCAGCCTCAGGGCTCCCCAACCTGAGCATAGCAACTGAACATGCTGCCTCTCGGGGCCCCTCAGGTGTGACGGCTGAGGCTGGTGTCTGAGTGATGTACTTGGTGAAAGCACCAGGTTCAGTAGTGATGACATCACCTGCCCTCTATCCAAAGTAGGCAAAAGTCACAGCTTCTGGTGAGAGAGACCCATGGACACCTGGCTTTGGCTGGTCTGAGCCCCAGCTCCCCATTACTTGGCCTCTCCAAGGCTTACTTTCCTCCATGCCAGGGTATGGGTTTGTGGGATAAGGACAGAAAGAGATTCATTCAAGGCAAGAACTCAGGAGGGAGGAGCCAGCCTGGGTGGGTAGGGCTTCCTGGTAGGTAGAGATTTCTCCCTACCTACCACATTCTCCAACATTCCTTCCTCCAGGTTAAGGTCAGGGTGGAGTCAGCACACATTAAGTCCTGACTTGGATGAGTCAAAACTACTCAGGTCATGCAGTTCCTACCTGTAGGGTCCAACATACCAAATCCCCTTAGTGATCCTGAAGCCATACAGGGAATAATGAGACTGGGGTCCCATTCATTCATTCATTCATTCATTTACCTATAACTTCTTGGGTAATACTAATAATAGCAGGCCTAGGAATACAGAATATTCTTAAGGGTTTCCTCTACGCCAGGCACTCCAAGAGCAAGTCATGAAACCCATGTGACCTCCCTGTGAAGGGGTACAATTGCTCTCCCTACTGAGCAGATGAGGAGCTGAGGCTGGGGGCCTGGGAGCTGGGCGCACCCACACACTGAAGGGAGGCAGGTGGGATGAGGAGTCTGCCAGCCCAGGCCTCTTGCTCACATCTTGGGAAGCTCTGAAAATGGGGATGTGTTGCTGTCCCACTCTTCACCCACCCCCATTCCACATAGTACACTGAGCACTTGCTAAGACCCAAACCACACCAGGTGGGATATGTAGGAAGAAGTCCAAGGCAGCCCCCACCCAGCTTGCCAGCACACTGAGGTCAGGGCCAGTGTCAAGCATATACAACAGGAAAGAGAAAGAGCCTATGCAAGACCCAGAGGGGAGAGGGCAGCCAGCTCAGCCTGTCCACTCCCAGAGGGGGGCTGCAGCCCTGACCAGCCCCAGACCCCAGAAACTCATGGACCTCATAAGCCTTGTCGGGCCTTGGACTTTATCCCAAAGGTTGGATCCCTGTTAGTTGCTAGGACAGGGATGCATTTGCCACTTAGTGGAGTGAGATTGGAGGGAGAGAAGAGAAGGTTCCTGTGTTCCCCTGGGGGAAGATGGTGGTGGGACAGAGGTGACTCTGACAGGGCTCTGGGGCAAATTTGAGGGTGATGCCATCCAGTGAGATGGAGAAACAAGGGTGGCACAGAAGGAATATTATTTTAAGCTGGAGATGCCTGTGGATAGCTGCAAGATCTGAGCTCTCCAGACCCCATTGTCTACTCTCCTCCAGGGAATTAGAAGAGGTCTCATCAGTGCCCTACTGGGGCTACTCCTGTGGACCCTGCCCATAAAAGCCCTCTACCGGCTGCCCAGAGCAGGCCCCCAGCCACTTGCTGAGGACAAACCTTGATGTCCCAGTGTGTCCTCATTTTACAGATGAGGAACTGAGGCCAAGAGCCAGGAAGATCCCTGCCTCAGGTTAACCAGTGAGGTAGAGATGGGGGGGTGGTGTGAGATCTCAGAGGTCCTGTCGCATAGATCCTCTCCCAGGAGCCCCTTCTGAGCAGAAGATGGAGGGGGTGGTGCCGGAGATTTCTCAACCACCTTTGTCTGCTGTTGACGTTTCAACAATCCTAGATTCTTTGGGCACCCTCAGCTGACTTGAGACTCAGTCATTCCGTACCCTAGCTCTGATTAACAAAGCTCATCTGTTGGGCTGGGGTCTGCTGCTGTGATCCTTCAATAGTCCAGCTGGATTTTACTGGGAGGATGATGGGGACTTTAGAAATCTCTGCTTAATTATCTCCCTCTGGCTCCACTACTCAGGGTTCCCACCCACCTGATAAATTATGACAAGCAGACAATGGTGGTGATGATGGTGATGGTGATGATGATGACAGTGATGATGGTGATGGTGATGGTGGTGATGACGTGATGATGGTGATGGTGATGATGGTAATGATAATGACAGCGACACTGATGACGGTGATGGTGATGATGGTGATGACGTGATGATGGTGATGGTGATGATGATGGTGACGGTGATGATGGTGATGGTGATGATGGTAATGATAATGACAGCAACACTGATGATGGTGATGGTGATGATGGTGATGATGGTGATGGTGATGATGGTAATGATATTGACAGTGACACTGATGACGGTGATGATGACGATGGTGATGACGGTGATGATGGTGATGGTGATGATGGTAATGATAATGACAGTGACAGTGATGATGGTGATGGTGACGATGGTGATGACGGTGATGATGGTGATGGTGATGATGGTGATGACGGTGATGATGGTGGTGGTGATGATGGTAATGATAATGACAGTGACAGTGATGATGGTGATGGTGATGATGGTAATGATAATGACAGTGACACTGGTGATGATGATGATGATGGTGATGATGGTAATGATGATGGTGAGCACCACTGGAGACCAAAATGAACCAATCCCTGTTTCTATGCACTCTGGAAGGACACTCAGAAATAGTGGCTGGTAAGAGGCAGGCACAAAGGTGAGACTTGATCCTACTGTGATACTTCGTGGGCACCTGTTTGTGCCACATCCTATGCCAAGCTATCCTCTAGGCTCCTAGAATCCAGCAGAAGAGATTCTTAGCACCCGCATCATTTATAAATAGTATGATCGGAACAAAGCTTGGGGCTGTCTGAATTCTGTGAATATGAGCTCAGGAGGGCAGGGAACTTTGCTCTAAGTGCTACAGAGCCAAGAAAAGCTTTCCAGGCAGCCCAGACAGAGGTGACAGGCAGACGCAGAGGCTGGAGTGGACATGGTGTGTCAGGGAACCTCAGCTGTTCAGTGTACAAGGTGAGCCATCCTTTGGGAAGGAGCCCTGGTTCTTGTTTCCAGACAAGGTTCATGTCTTAGCTCCAGTCCCTTCCAAGACTTACTCAGATGACTGCTTAAATGCAACACTTTTACAGCAAAATTTGCAGATGATGAGCTGGTAAATAAATGATAGCCAAAGAAGAGCCCAGAGGATGAAAGCAGTGACCATAAAGTTTAGAACTGTGGGACCACAGGTCTGGATTTAGGTCTCACAGGTTTCGCAGGCTATAAGAAGACTCTAGGCAATGGACAAAGCCAAGGGATGTTTTTATCTAAGGACATGTCACAAACTATTTCAAAAAGTTAAAAATGGCTTTCTTCAGTTGCTTTCATAATCTTTTCCTCAAAAAATACTTGAGTCTCAATTTTAGAGCAGGGCTAGCTTAGGCAGAGCACACCTGCCATGGCCTCCACAGCTGCACTGCTAGCAGGCATGACTAATTGACCACAGAACACTTGATTATGCATAAAAGTGTTTGGGATCTGAGCCTCTAGGCTCAGTTAGGATGAACTCCCAACTTTGTTATGAAGCTGACATGAGGCCTGCTGGGGTCTGACCCTGCCCTTTACCCTCTGGCCACTTTTGGCAGAGCAAGACCACATGCATCATTTATACTCCGAAGCAGAGTGGAAATGGAAATGTATGGTGGGGCACTTATCTGTCCTGTCTGATGCTCTGTCCCAAGAGCAAGGACAGTGCCAAGAATGCAGAAGTGTTCAGCTGCTGGATAAAGGGGCAGCTGTAGTCCAAGATGCCTTCAGCTCCAGTCTATCATGACCAGGACCTTCTCTGGCCAGTTCACATCTCAGCTACCTTTTTGGCCCCTCTGGTTTCATATCTGTCCCCAGGAAGGGGAGAGAATTCGCATTCAGCAGTTAAAGAATTGAGGCCTGGAGAAGTTTCCCTGGAGTGCTTAAATGACTGCTGAGATAGATTTCCAGATAAATGCAGACTGAGTGATTGAAGGTGGGGCTGGCTCTCCCGGAGCCCTCTACACTGCCCAACTCCACTCCTTCCTCCAGGGATTAATTGGTATCAAGAGAGGACTTTAGGAAATGGCCATGTTTAAAGGCCCCTGCTTAATGGTCCCTTTAATTAGAATGGGTTTCACTTGACACTGTCTCTGCTGACCCACAGGGGAGGGCAGCCCCTGCCCGAGTGAACGCGCGATGACCCAGGCATTCTTGCGTCCAGGCCGTGCCCCGCTTGTGGGCTCGCTCATCAGAGTTAAAAAGAATGGCTGCTTCTGCAGCGGAACAACAGCCAGAGCCCAGAGTCACTCCCCTCAGTTCAGGCACCCCTGTGGGAACCTGGATCTGGGACATTCCTCTGGAGAGAAGAATGTGCACACAGGGGACCGCTGGGCCCCTGCCAAGCCCAACCACTCAGCAGACTCAGCAGGCAGAGTGTGAGTGCTGGGGAGGACCAGGCTCGGGCCAGGCCCTGGGGCTGGAGCAGGGTAGGCACAGGCTTGTCCTTGGGGTGCCCCTCGCCAGGTGAGGTGGTCTCAGGAGCAGCACTGCCAGCACGGGGGTGAGGGACATAATGGCAAAACCAAGAGCTGGAGAAGCCCAGGGGAGGGACCCAGTCCCACCCAGGGCAGGACAGGCAAGCTTCCCAGGGAAGGTTCCTCTTTAGCTGGACCTCGTATTAGTCTGCAGACTGTGCCACAGCGAGCCTCAGCGTCTTTAAGCAGCAAAGGTCCCTTCTGTCACCATCCAGAGT
Source organism: Arctocebus calabarensis (assembly GCA_963573935.1). Classification (NCBI taxonomy): domain Eukaryota; kingdom Metazoa; phylum Chordata; class Mammalia; order Primates; family Lorisidae; genus Arctocebus; species Arctocebus calabarensis. The sequence continues at coordinate 27,686 of CAUYON010111856.1, read as the reverse complement.
GTCAGCAGAGGCTCTGTTGGTGGGTCTGCCCCAGTGGGGAAGCAGGGATCCAGGCTGCCCCTTACATAGGGAGTGTGGAGACCTCGTACCCAGTTCTCACCATCTCAACCTCTCCCGAGGTTGAGGAGTCATCCAGGGAAGTGAGGGCTGGGGACAGGCAGAGGGAACTGCCTGTGTGAAGGCCCAGGAGAAAGAGAGACATGAAAGGCAGCCAGAGAGTGGGGAACACAGGAAGGGACGATGGGGAGAGGAGGCTGGGCCGGGGAGTGGCCAGGGAATTTCTGGAAGGCCATGGCAAGCAGTGAGGACATCATCAGGGGGCCAGTGCAAGCCACTGAGTGTTTTAGGCTGGGAGTGACGTGGTCAGATCTCACAGGAATGGGCCTGTAAGAATAGCCCTACACACCTAAGCCAGGACTGCACAGAGGTGATCACTGTCTGGAGGTCTCCGGGTCTTGCCCAGCCCTGTTACCTGGGAAGGCCTTGACCTACTGACCCGTGAAGCCCTGGCCAGGCTGATGGGCAGCCTCGTTACTGTCTCTCTCTCAAGGGTGAACGTTGGTGTGTCAGACATCCAAGAGCAGTTAGGATTGTGAGGACACCCCATCAGCCGGGCTGAGGCAGGGCAGAGCCTCAGGCTGAAGTGGGCCATGACAGCCCAGGCCCACTGGAGCCTTATGGGGAAAGCGAGTGCAAAGAGAGGGCAGTCCTGGCCCCCACCCTGTGGGCCCCACCCAGCAGCAGACCCTGCAGCCGTGGCCTCAGGTCACGGTAGACGTGGTAGATGTGGCATCCGTGGAAACATCTGAGGCAGTGCCTGGCCTCTGGTTGGAGTGGCATGGTCAGATCTCACAGGAATGGGCCTGTAAGAATAGCCCTACACACCTGGCAGAGGTTGGAGAGACCTTGTTCCCTCCAGCCCCAGATCATCATCCATAGCCATTCACTCATTCATTCATTCACTGGACAAGTATCTACTCTCCACCCCCAGGGGAACCTCTGCTGACTCCAATGGATACAGCAAAAGGACGGGGCCTTCCCTTGGGGAGTTTATTCTAATGGGAAGACCAGATTGTGAACAGGCAAGGAACTAAATCAACACTGACAACATGTGACAAATAAGGGAAACAGCCCAGCAAATCATGGAGAGACCCTAGGACACAGGCAAAGGAGCACAGAAGGCCCTCTGAGGAGGGGACCCTCGGGATGAGAAGGAGCCAGCAACAGAAAGTAGTGGCAAAGGCGGTCCTGGCAGAGACAGCACGTGCAAAGGCCCTGAGTTCTGGCAAGTGCTGGCAGGAATGTGGCAAGAGCCGTATCCACAGAGTTCCCGCAGCAGCTGGAATCTGGGCTTTAATAGGTTCTGTGGTCAGCAGCAGGTGGGAGTACAGGAGAGAAGCAGTGAGTCCCCAGGGAAGGGTGGCCATGGTGAGAGGGAGCTGAGAGACACCACGGCAGGAAGATTGGCCTCAGGCCTCTGGTGATGGCGGAGAGTGGGTGGCTGGCACAGGAGGGGCGAGTGGAGAGGTTCTGGTCTGAGCATCTGGTGGACAGTGGTCATTTGCTGAGCAGGGAAGGCAAAGATGGGGCAGGGGAGGGGCTGAGACCAAGAGCCTAACAGGGGCACATGCCAGTGCCCACTGCCCCACGCCACCCAGGATAGGTAGAGCCTGGACGCATGAACTCCAGGAGGGGCTGACCGGAGATTCGGAAGGAACGCAGCTGGGAAGGGCCTCCACCCCGCAAGGATGGATGCTCCATCTCACCCACTGCCCACCTCGGCAGCCTTGTGCTTGCATGACCAGAAGCCTGCCTTGGACCGATGCTCTCATCTCTGTCTGCGGGGGGCTCTCCAGTGGCTGATGAGCCCCCCAGGGAAGCAGCCTCACCCCTTTTCTCCCCCCTGCGGCCTTCCCATTCCTGCTGGGTGAGGCTTTCGTGGATGTGCCCAGGAGGGTGGGTTCCCCAGCAGTTTCCAATGTACAAAGTTCGTTTTAAAAAGCACCTGCAGAGTAAGCAGCAGCTATGGGGGACATGAGATAAACCTGGAGACAGTGACAGGAGGCTTCCTCCAGACATGCACACTAACAAACATGCTACGCCATTCACCAAACCTGAAGAGGGGTTGGGAGTCAACAGGCCATCCATATGCGGTGGGGCCCTCCCCACCTTACAGGGCTCAGAGAAGAAGGCTCCCAGAGTACTTGGCCCCAGGCAATGGAGGGAGCCCTTATTATCCCACTGTGCAGATGGGAAAACCGAGGCATGAAGCAGTTCAGTGAAGTCCCAGTGAAGGCCAGCTAAGTAGCCAGTGGCAGACCCGGGGTCTAACCCAGGCCGTCTGCCCGCAGAGCTCATGTTCTCACACTAGGTGACCTGCCTGAGGTCACGCAGCCACTCTGGTCCGCGGCTTCCTCACCTTCCCCTTGGCAGACAGTAGGAATTCCAGAGCCTTCCGCCTCCGGAGAAGTTATCAGCACATATCTGAAATTACACCTTGCGAATCTGATCCAATTCTCCCCCTGCTATCGTTTTCCTCTGGCAGTCCTGGGCATAGACATTGCAGTGTGACCCGGGGTCTCGCCACCAGAATTGCCAGGCACAAAAGGTGGGCCCAGGGGCCTTATCTCAGAAGACAGGTGGCAATTAAAGTATCCCGTGCCACCATGTTGAAATATGGTAATGGCCACCAGCCCTGGTCCCCTGCTGAGTGGCAGTCAGGGTCAGGCTCAGGCTGGCCAAAGAGTGCCATGGCTCTGGGCCTCGGAGGACGAGTCAGGGAGCATGTGCGTCCCCCATGCACCCGCTGTTTCCCAGCACCGTCATCATATCTGAGATCCATAGCAGCCCTGTGAGCAGGCCTTCGGCCCTGTTTTATAGACAAGGAAGTCAGAAAGGGTGTGTCACCTGCCTCAGTCCACCCAGCCAACAAATGGCAGAACTGGGACACAAACCCCAATATTCGGACCCTTGTCATTGCTTCCACAAATACCTCTTGAGTCAGGCTTATTCCGAGCCAGGTTCCAAGAGAGGGGCTGGAAATAAACAGATAATAAGGCTTCACAACTGCTCTCGGCAGACTCATGGTCTGAGGAAAGAGAAAACAGAAACCATTCACTCTGGAACATGGCTGAGCCTTAGAAAGGAAGAAATTCCGACAGGAGCTATGACACGGAGGGGCAGTGAGGACACCATGCCGAGAGCAGCAGTCTGGCCACCGCGGCGAGCGCTGCACGTCCCCCATCTGTGGGGTCCCTGGAGCCCTCAGATTCACATGGTGAAGTAGATGGTGGGTGCGGGCCTGGAGGCAGGACTGGGCAGCCGGTGTTCCATGGGGACAGAGCTTCAATTTTGGAAGATGAGAAAGTTTTGGAGATCAATGAGTGTGATGGCTGCACAGCAGTGCGAATATATTTAATGCCATAGAATGGTACAGTAATCAAAGGTTAAAACTGTAAAAATCTATACTGTGGTATTTTAACACAATTAAAGTGCTTTTAATTAGGGGCAGCGCCTGTGGCTCAAAGGAGTAGGCACCGGCCCCATATGCCGGAGGTGGTAGGTTCAAGCCCAGCCCTGGCCAAAAACTGCAAAAATAAAAAATAAAAATAAAAGAAATGCTTTTAATTAAAAAAAATAAGAAACTGTGTCATTCGATGGTTCTATACAGTGACAGAAAGGCCCCCTCTGGGGGCTCCTATCAGCTGGGCCCAGGGCTGGGTAAGAGTGTTTGAGCGAGTGTGAGTGTGTGTGTGTGAGAGAGAATATATTGTGTGTGTATGAGTGTGCATGTGAGTATATGTGAGTGCATACGTTGAGTGTATGTGTGTTAGTATATGTGAGAGTGTGAGTGTGCATGTGTGAGTATATGTGTGTAAGTATGTGTGACTATATGTGTGTGTGCGTGTGTATCAGGTCATGTAAGAAGGTGTCCCTGCAGGCAGGGGCTGACACCCAGGCAGAGCCCACACAGGCAAACATGGCTGCAACAGAAATAATGACAGTGACAGCCATGGCCACCTCAGAGAGCCGGGCACAGCGCAGGACACTTTGCCCACATCCCACTCAGCCCTCAGCACAGCTCTCCATGCAGTTATTGTGCTCCTGTCTGACAGGAAAGGAAACCAAGGCTCCTGGCCCACTGGCAAGGGGCAGAGGATTCACACTTCACGTTCCGGAGATCTCTCAGGGCATCACACGTGACCCAAACTTAGTGGTTTAAAACCACAAGCAGTGTCTCTCACAGTTGCTCTGGGGCAGGGGCCTGGGAGTGGCCTGGGTGGTGGTGCTGGCTCTGGGTCTCTCAGGAGGTTGCCCTTGGCATGCCAGTCACAGCTGCCATCTCATCTGAGGCTCAACCGGAGCTGGACGACCAGCTTCACGCTGGCACCCTCCCAAGGCTTTGGGCAGGAGACCTCAGTTCCTTGCTCCATGGACCTTCCCACAGGGCCACTTGAGTGTCCTCATGATATGGCAGATGTCACGATTGAAGAAAGCAAGACAGAAGCCACAACGCCTTCTGTGACACGGCCTTGACAATCATATCCTACTGGTTTCGAGGTCAGCCCTGTCCATGGTGGGAGAAGGCTACACAAGGCTGCGAGCAGCAAGAGCTGAGGCCCATCAGAGGCCACCTTGAGCAGCTACCGCCCCTACCCCCGTCCAAATCCACCGGGAGCCTGCACTGTGCTACCAGGCAAAGGTCGCTGGCGAGAGGCGCCAGGAGTCAGCGGTGTCCAGAGATGCTCTGGAAGACAGGGTCATGCCAGGGGGAGCACTGTCCTGAGAAGAGATGGAACTGGGACCGTGAAGGCAGGCATGGGGTGTGTCTCCAGTGAGGTGAGAAGCTCAAACTTGGCCATCACCGCATTTTGGAAACATGGTAGACGTGCGGGCACAGGAGGTGTCCTCCTGGACACACGCTGGCCGAAGCACACTGGGGACTTGTGGATGAACAGGGTGAACAGGTGAACGGCTATACTTCTAGCTGTGGCAGCAAGAGCTGGATGTTGGTGTCAGACAGACAAGCGCAGTGTGTTTTCTGGTGTGAGTAAGCCTCCCGTGTCCACTCTGACCCTCAGTCTCCTCCTCTAAAATGCAGCAATTGTTTCTCCCACATAAGAGAGAGATAAAGCCACATGTGTCAAGGAGCCTAGCACACACCAGAACCTCAGCCCAAAACTAGCAGCAAGAGGTAGAAGTCTCCACAGCTCACACCAGGCCATCCCCAGTCGCACCATGGCCATGGCAAGCAGCACCAGTGGAACACGAGTGCCCCTGTCCCAGCTCTGCCAGAGAGCAAGGACCTGTTCATTCCCACAGATGCAGGTCGGTCAGACCAGTCGCTCCCTCCCGGGTGTGCCCGGGTGAAGGGGCCAGCACCGCCTGGCTGCTGGAATCTCATTAATGAGAGATGATCTGAAAAAATACTTCACACCTCTCTCCTCACATTCCAGTGGGAAAATAACATTGAACATCGAATGCCCCTTTCAAGAATAGCTGACAGAGGAAATGGCCCTTCCTTTATCTCAACTGGAAATTGTGTTTTCCTTTTATCACAAAGATGTGAGCAGCATTGCTCAAATCAAAAAGGAATGTGTGGTTGAAAACGGGTGGGGAGCTGCTAATTAGAAAAAGAAGACCTGGATGAATGAAAAATGGCAGATAGAGATTATTTTTCATTAATTTGGCATTCAGTAATCACAGGCAAAATAAACCTTTCACCCTAAGTACAATCAAGACAATTAGATAGTGTAGCCCGCTCTGCAAGAAGAATTAATTATATCGATAACATACATCGTTTCTTTCATCCATTTCACATCTACGATGACTCAGTACAGGGGTTCTGGTGTTACTAGTGATGCTCCAGGGACATGGAGAGGTTGGTGAACGCGCCCAAGCTCATGCAGCCGATAAACCACAGACCCACAATTCAAGTCTAGCTGAGGACTAGCGCAAGCCCCTGCTTCCCGCCAGACACCACTCTGTCTCCTGGAACAGGAAGAGCAGCTGTCTCCGGCTGGATAGGTGCAAAGCCAGTGGCTGCTAGAATTTATTTTTCAACAACTTGTTTCTTGTCACTTCATATCCTTGCTTTGTGCCCGCTCTGCACGTTCAAGGCACACACCAGGAACTTTGGGGACATGATGGATATGCAGGTAAATCAACAGGTGAGCAGATGGGCAGCTGAAGTGGTGCGCAGAGGTGAAATGAATGGATGGACGATCGGGGGAGGATGCTGGGCAGGTGCTCAGGTGGACAGGTGAGAGGAGAAAGGGTGGGTGCTGCCACGTGTGTGTGGCTGGGGGACAACACGATGGGTTGGATGGTTGAGCCTGGGGGGTTGATGGGTAGGTGGGTCCAGGCAGGCAGTGGAATAAGTTAGTGAGCAGGGTCATCCCACTCTCAGGGCACAAGAATCAAGTCCCCACTGCAAGCTTGACTCTGCTTCCACAGTCATGAGCCTGGGGACAAGAGGGAGATTGACCTAGGAAGGACTTGGTCAGAGACCTGCCTGAGAGGACAAATCTTTCTTGAACGCTTGCTACCTTGAAATTTATCATCTGAGAGGTGGGAGGGACTCAGAGGTGGTGAGGGCCACACTGGTTTTATAGCAGGGGCCCAAAAAGGAGGGAACCCTACCAGCGCCCACACTGCCAAGCCAATGTCAGGGCTCACCCCTCCCCCCGAGGCTGCTCCCATGGCCTCCTGGTTGCAACCTTCCCTTAGGCCCCAGCCTGAGCTGAACCCCCCAGTAACCTGCCCATCCTCACCATGGCCCCAACGGAGGCTGGGGGAAGGAGCTGTGGGCTCTGAGTTGCCCTGAGTCTGCCGTGACAGTGGCTCCCCTGTAGTGGGACCAGCCATGGTGTGGGTTCTGCCAAGTGGCTGTGTGGCCAGTTCCAGGGGTCCTCAAAGACAGGAAGCCCAGTGGCCCTCGAAGGCCTGGGGAGCATCAGGAGCGGAGCAGACAGTGACAACTGATGACCAGCAGTGGCCCCAAATGCTTGGCCAGCAAGTCCTGCACACTGATTATTCCGGCACTGAGCCGGGGGCTGGGGGCTGGGAGCCCTGAACCTGCATACAGTTGTCACTCAATCTGTGTCTCTTAAAAGGGAAGGACAGTACTTGTCCTCCAGGAGCTCCTAGGATGGTCATTTTTCTCAGGGTGCCCCTGGGAGGGGAGGACCTGGCAGACCCCTGCATGGCTGAGGTGTGGGGGTCCCTGCTTCATTCACCTCCTCCTTTGTGAGAAGGGCACTTGCTCTTGGTCACCCTGGTTTTGAGTGAACCAGGACACTCACCTTCTCCCAGATCATTCTGGGCCAAAGATCATTGAAAGCAACCCGGAACAAAAACCTGAGCACTGAAAACAGTGTGTTCCCCTGGCACCTCCGCCACGCAGCTGGGTGTGTGTCTGCCGTCTTGCCTCCTTCTAACATATTCTCTGCAGGTCAGTTTGGGGACCCACTCACCCCCTGCTGTGCTACGGGGCGTGAGGAGCTGACTGCGTCACGTCCCAGCACCTGGACAAGTGCTGGCACATAGGTTTGCTGATTGAATACACACCAGGACCACAGAGCACAAACTTGAACCTGAGCCCAAATACTGACTGAGGCTGTGTGACTTGAGGCAAATCACTTAACCTCTCTTGAGTCTCAGGTTAACTGTTTTGTGAAATGAAGATTAACATAGTAGGATCACCGTGAGGATTCAGTGAGCAATGTGAGCAGAACGCGTGGCACGGAACCGGAGCCCAGCTGCTGGGCCCCCAGGTGGTGGACTTCCAGCTCACCTGTGGGTGGCTGAGGCCCCGCCCTCCTCTCAGCTCCAGCCTCCGGCAGGTGACTCCAGAGCCCCAGGCACGAGGGAGCGTGGGAACTTCCTACAGCGTGTTTGTCTTGGGCTGCCTGGGAGGGGCTGCCACCTCTGTCAGCTCCACATGAGCTCCTGCCAGGTCGACCAGTGTGAAAGGGAGGGATTGTTCCCGTGACCTTTGCTTTCCTTGTCAAAGGTGAGTTGAGCCTAGGACACAAGCACAATCCCTCCCCAAAAAGCCAGGCCAGCCCTGGTTCCCCACTCTCGGAGGGGCTGAAGGGGTAACCTATGCCAGGGGAACCTACAGCCCTGTCCCTTCCTGCAGGTATGAGGCTCTGCAGCCACAGTGCCTCTGTCCCCACTGTCCCCCACCCCGAGCCACCAGCCAGCCAGGGCTCCTTCCCTGCCTGCTAACTTTCCCTCCGCCCAGGTCTTCATTCTCCTCATCCCCATGGTACCCAGCAGAGGACCCAACCCGGGGTCTAGGGATCAGACATCAAGCACCCCAAACCAGCTGAGACCCCAGAGCTAGGAACCCTCCCCTCCTCTCACTTGCACTGCACTTGCCCTGGGAGGACGTCCCCCATGCTGGTCTCTGGAGGAGGCCACAGGTCTCTGTGCAGTTAGAGACACCACCAAGTTTTTATCACTCTTCCTCAGCCTCCTCTGCCCCTGACAAGTGGCTGAGGGTCAAGGTCATCCCTCTCCCAGCCCCCTGCCTACTGCCCACTTTCCCTTCTTCCCTAGTAGCCGCAGGTGTGACCTTCCAACAGCTGGGGAGCTTCCCATAGACCAGCCACACAGTAACCACCGCAGGCAGCACGGCTGGGGTTAAGGGCAGCCTTGGATCACAGAGGCTCCATTTCCGATTTTCCAGAAGATGCCGATTATTAATGATCATTGTTCTTTCCTTCTGGGGCATGAAAAAGTAGGTTTAATTCACGACCGGAAAAGCAGCAGGTCAAGGTTCTCAGAGTATGAAATGTCAGCCTCCGGCGGCAATGACATTCACCCAGAGGCACTAAAAATAGATGCGAAAACAGAAGCATCAGCCTCCAGAGGTGGGAGAAACAAGGTGAGCTTAGGGCTGAAACAACGCTCGCCAGGGACGTCTGCAGCCACATGGCAAGGCTGAGCTTTTCTTTTTTTTTTCCTCCTTGAGAGACAAAAAGAAAGTGAACTTGAGAAGGGTCAGCCAGAGGATTTTACTCTTTTAAGTGACTTTCTATGTGAAATTCAGGGAGAAAGAAAAGCTGCCTTGAGACATGACCACAGGGGCAGAATTCATCACCACTTAGCCCAGAGAGTGTTCAGTGCCAGCCCCAGAATGGGTGCATAGTGGGCTAGGGGCATCAGCAGCACGCTCGTGATGAAGGAAATGTTCTGTACCTCTCCGCACAATGTGGCACTCACCAGCCGCTAGTAGATAGCGAGCTCTTGAAATAAGGCTGTTGCAAAGTGAGCAACTGGATTATTCATTTTATTCTATTTCAGTTGATCTAGATGTTAGTTAGAAGGTGACTGGTGGCTACCATATTAGACAGCACAGTGTGAGGCTCTAAGGGAAAGACCTGCAGTTGATTAGCAGTATCTGCCAGGGACACAGGCTAGAAAGACAAGGCGTGACGGCGGCATCACCAGAGGACCAGGAATCTGGTGTAACCCAGGTCTCCGGAGCCCTAAGTCAGTGATTTGGAGACCTGCACAGTTTTGGTGTTTAGGAGAAAAAGTGTCTGTGAAGTTTAATGTCACCCCCGCCCTTCCGTCTCATGGTCTTTAGTCCAGGCAACCGCCAGCTTCCTATCTGGTCTCCCCGCTGTGAGTCCCTATTTCTAATCTGCTTCCTACCCAGCAGCCAAAATACCAACACAGTCCCATGTGACCCTTCTCGAAACTTTTGGTCTAATCCCTCCCATGGCCACCAAGACCTACCCTTGGGTCTTATCTCTTGGGCCCACCCTTTTCATTCTTTTTCCACCTCCGCCCCCACCAAAGACCATGTCAGTATACTCTGCTCCACTGCGTAGGAGGCCCCAAACGCAAGGGCCATCTCTTGCTCCATCTTGGCATTCCCCACCCCAAAGCCCAGGCCCTGAAAGGCCTCACTAAGGGTCTCATGTGATTCCAGGAGTATCCATGCAGATTTTTTGTTGTTGTTGTTGTTTTTGAGACAGAGCCTCAAGCTGTCACCCTGGGTCAAGTGCTGTGGCATCATACCTCACAGCAGCCTCAAACTCTTGGGCTTTAGCAATTCTCTTGCCTCAGCCTCCCAAGTAGCTGGGACTATAAGTGCCCACCACAATGCCCAGCTATTTTTTGTTGTTGTTGTAGTTACAGTTGTCATTGTTGTTTTACCTGGCCTGGGCCAGATTCGAACCCACCAGGCTTGCTATATGTGGCCAGCGCCCTACCCTCTGAGCTATGGGCAATGCCCGCACTCATGCAGATTTTCTTATTATGTCCTCACAGTAGTGAAATAAGTACCATTATTTCCCAGTTTTGCAGATGAAGACTCTGAAGTTCAAAGAGGGAAAGTGTTTGCCCAAGGACAGGAGAGAAAACAGCAGATTCGAGACTCACACCTGGGTAGGTGTCTCCCTCAAACTTGGCTTCAGCAGGGGGGCTGAAGGTCACAGAACACCCAGTCCAATATTTCTCTCACTGTTGACTCAATAAACATTAGGTGTGAACGGGAGGGAGGAATGGATGGGTGGATGGATAGATGGATGGATGGATGGGTATGGGTGGAAGAGTAAATGGTTGGGTGAGTGATAGTACAGAAGGTAGATAGGTAGATGGATGGGTGAATGAATGGGTGGGTGGGTGGTGGATGGGTGGATGGATGGATAGGTGGGTAGGTGGCTGGTAGATGTGTGGATGGATGGGTGGGTAGACGGGTAGATGACTGGGTACATAGATGGATGGTCATGTGGATCGAAGATGGATAAATGGATGGGTGGAAAAATAGATGGGTTGATGAATATGTGGACAGATACATACGCACGAATGAATGAAAGGGCAACAAGATACAGTAAAAAGTGAAGTAGAAGGTCATGAATAAGGAAGGGGGTGAGACAATGGTTCACCTTTGCTCTTAACCATTTTTCAGGTATATCAAAAAATCAGGTCATGCAAAAAATTCTTCAGGCTTTCGTTTTTACAGAGATAAAGTAACTAGCAAGCTATGCACATCGAGCCAGCCCTAGGCCCTGCACGGGCCTGCTTCCCGTCCTCCCCCTCCTGGCCCCCGCTCCCTCTCCCCGCCCCACCCCCGTTGGTTCACTGAGCTCCTCCCTAATGCTGCTTTCCCATGGGAAGTCTGAGAAACAATAGCAATTTCTTCTGAATGGGACTCTCCCCTGAGCCAAAGAGTAAACAGGAGCAAGCAAAGAGCTCAAGTCCATGTGTGACTGCTCAGCGGGGATTACATAACCAGGACATACCTGGGAGAGGCACTGATCCAGGGGATTTTAACAGACAGAGGGGAGGCCTGGGGCGGGGGGGGGGGGGGTGGGGGAGGCTGGAGGGGGAACGCCCAGTGCAGGAATGGCTGTGCAGGCACCCAGAGGCACTGGAACCGGAGCCAGGTAGCTCAGGGAGAGAGGACGTTTGGTGTCACTTGCTGAGGGCTTTCTCACACTGTGATAGGTCTTTTGAACAATTGTTTTGTCTGATCTTCTCAGCAGCACTATGGGGTGTGTGGTTTAGTTATAGTCCCTTTTATAGATGAAAAAATGAAAATGAGGCACAGAGAGGTACAGTCATTAAGCAAAGTCACACAGCAATTGCAGAGAGAGCTGGGGTATCAGCCCTTGTCTGGCTCCAGAGCCTGCAGAGTGGACGGAGCTGTCTGACCTGCTCTTTCTCATCTTCTCTCCCTTCCTGATAGAAGAGAACCTTCTATCAGATCACGTGTCCATTTATTCTTTCTACTGTCCCTCCGTCGACCCACCCAGTGTCCAGAGGTCTTTCCCTCTCTCCGCACTGGACCTGCATCAGGAGAAGGGGCAGAGAGAAATGAGGTGACTTGCTGCCTGCAGAAGAGCTGGTTTCTGCTGAGGGACACAGGGAAGTGTCCACGGCAATGTGTACAGTTTGAACATGTCAGGGTTGAGCTCTTCCTGCAGGTGGGCAACTGCGTTCTGCTTTCAGACAGTTCCAAGCTGGGGCCCTTATTCACCTGTGGCAGAGAGGAGACAAGGTTCTCAGAGGCCCACTCAGCATCTCTCAGGAGCCTCAGCCTTGGGACCAGGGGTTAGGGACGGCCTCCCAGAGGGGCAGCCTCAAGCTGTCTGAGACAAGGCCCCCAGGAGTCCATCAAGCAGAGGTGCTAGGGGTGAATCTCTACCAAGTGATGGAGGGAGGAGAGAGAGGCTGCCCCTGCCTCTGAGCTCCAGGAGAAAGGGGTAGGGGAAGGCCCTAGGACGCCTGGGCAGAGCTTCCCATAAAAGGCCAAGAGGCCCACCCTCCCTGGTGCAGAGCAAGTGCAGTCCTTCTCCATGTGACCTCAAATGGGCACCTCCACTCTCTGAGCTCAGCCACCCATCTATAAAGTGAGGACAGTGGAGGCACATCGGGTGCCTGGTGAGCCCTTAGAGCAGTGGTTCTCAACTGTCCTAATGTCGGGCACTTTAATACAGTTGCTCATGTTGTGGTGACCCAACCATAAAGCAACACATATAATTTTATGGTTGGGGATCACCACAACTTGAGGAACTGTATTAAAGGGTCATGGCATTAGGAAGGTTGAGAACCACTGCCTTAGAGCCAGTGGCCCTCATTGATGCTGGACTGTTAATACATGTTCCTCAATGACACTACATGGAGAGTCCAGGGCCCAGCAGACTGGCCACAGGGCCCCAGGTCTGTGTGTCCTGGACTACTTGGGCTGTCTGGGGCAGCCAGGTCCAAACAGATATCACCTAGGGGCAGGCCCCAGGGTGCAAGTCGCATCATGATGAGGCCATTCTATCCCGCAGCATCCAGGCACTGCCATAATATAAGCTGCCTTCCCAGCCATCCACCTGCATGTCACCATGTTAATAGAGCCCTGTATTTACCTGCCATGGGGTAAATGGGGAAAGGATGGGCCTGCCTATGGGATGGGGAGAGGAGATCAGAACCTCCGGCTCTGATTCCTATTAGGTTCCAAATACACAAGGCACCATGCCCGGGAGCTGGATGTGGGGGTGGGGGAGTGGGCAGGGGGCAGGGAGTGCGGCCAGAGGCTCCTGGGCTGCAGGTCTTGATTGTGCAGCAGGCCCTGGCTAGGGGAGACTCAGCCAGGGCCATATCTGAGGGGCAAGTCCCTGATGACCCCAGAGGGCACCATTCAGCTACCCAAAAGGGACACGTGGCTGTCTGCCCCTGGGAGTCTGTAGGAACAGGCTATGGGCTCATCCTTTCCCATGATCCTTTCCTGGTGCCTTTCCCTCCAGGGCACCGAGCTCAGTAAGTACTTACTACATTATAAAGAAACATACATATTTTATCTTTAGTAACCATACGAACTTAGGTGTTCCTGTTCCTGTTTTACACTGGAAGAAACCGAGACACAGACAAGTGACTGACCCAAGACCACACAGCTGAGATAGTGCAGTTAGGATCTGGGCCAGGTCTGTCCAGCCCTGAGGAGTTTTTTCCATAAATATGCTGCTATCTTATTTCACTGCACTGTTTTCAAGGGTAGTCACACAATCCAAGACGTGGCATCACTCTGGCCTCCATGACTAACAAATGCCAGCCTATGTCATTATCTGTCCATAGATCCTTGACTGAATCAAAGATAGGTGACTGGACAGTAGATAGGTGGACAGATGGATAGATAGATAGATAATAAGTGAGGTTCACACTTATGAGTGGGGCAGGACTATGGGGGGAGGGACAAATGGATGGAGAGAGGGTAGAAGGATGACCTATTAGCAGATAAACTGGTACTTGAACTAACAGGTGGATGGGTAGATGAATGTTAGATAAATGGTTGAAGGGATGGATGAGGAGTGAATAGGAAGATATAGATAAGTAGAATGGATGTATGATTGAAGTGATAATGGGTGAATAAATGGATGATGGGGAGACCATGGAGGGATGGATGGATGAATGATGGAGAGGTGGATGGATGGATAATAGATAGATGGGTGATGGCTGGATGGATAATATATAGGTAGATGGGTGATGGATGGATGGATAATAAATGGCTAGATGGATGATAAATGAATGGGTGGATGGATAGATGAATAAGAGTTGGATAAATGGATGATGGCTGACTGGATGGATGATAGCTGAATGGATGCATGATAGATGGGTGGATGGATGATGGCTGAATGGATGGATGATACATAGGTGGATGGATGATGGCTGAATGGATGGATGATAGATGGGTGGATGGATGAAAGATGGATAGATGGATGATGGATAGATGGATGGATGATGGCTAAATAGATGGATGGTAGATGGGTAGACAGGTAGATGGATGATGGCTGACTGGATGGATGACAGATGAGTAGATGGACAATGGCTGACTGGATGGATGATAGATGGGTGGATGGGTAGATGGCTGAATGGGTGGATGATAGATGGGTAGATGGCTGACTGGATGGATGATAGATGGGTAGATGGGTAGATGGCTGAATGGATGGATGATAGATGGGTAGATGGATGATGGCTGACTGGATGGATGATAGATGGGTGGATGGATGATGGCTGAATGGATGGATGATAGATGGGTAGATGGGTAGATGGCTGAATGGATGGATGATAGATGGGTAGATGGATGATTGAATTAATGGATGATAGATAGGTGGATGGATGATGGCTGAATGGATGGATGATAGATAGGTGGATGGATGATGGCTGAATGGATGGATGATAGATGGGTAGATAGATGGGTAGATGGATGATGGCTAAACGGATGGATGATAGATAGGTGGATGGATGATGGCTGAATGAATGGATGATAGATGGGTAGATGGATGATGGCTGCCTGGATGGATGATAGATGGGTGGATGGATGATGGCTGAATGGATGGATGATAGATGGGTAGGTGGGTAGATGGCTGAATGGATGGATGATAGATGGGTAGATGGATGATGGCTGACTGGATGAATGATAGATGGGTAGATAGATGGGTAGATGGATGATGGCTGAATGGATGGATGATAGATAGGTGGATGGATGATGGCTGAACGGATGGAGGATATTAGGTGGATGGATGATGGCTGAATGGATGGAGGATAGATGGGTGGATGGATGATGGCTGAATGGATGGATGATAGATGGGTGGATGGATGATGGCTGAATGGATGGATGATAGATGGGTGGATGGATGATGGCTGAATGGGTGGGTGACAGGTGGGTGGATGGATAGATGGATGATGGACACACAGATGGATGAGCAGATGTGGATGCATGGATGAATGGATGGATAGAAAGACTTTTGATTGAATGGCCCAACTGTTGGATGGGAAGCTGGATGCATAAGAAAATGAATGGATAGGCTCGGCGCCTTTGGCTCAACGGACTAAGGTGCCAGCCACATACACCTGAGCTGGGGGGTTCAAATCCAGCCCGGGTCCGCCAAACAACAATGACGGCTACAACCAAAAAAAAAAAAAAAATTGGCCGGGCGTTGTGGCGGGCGCCTGTAGTCCCGGCTACTTGGGAGGTGGAGGCAGGAGACTCCCTTGAGCACAAGAATTGGAGGTTGCTGTGAGCTGTGATGCCACAGCACTCTATCCAGGGTGACAGCTTGAGGCTATGTCTCAAAAAAAAAAAGAAAGAAAGAAAATGAATGAATAAATGAGCCAATGGACAGGAGGACGGCTACAAAGATAGGTGTAAAGGATAGAAGGCTGAATGGAGAAATGGAGGGAAGTTAGACAGGCAAGTAGATGAGTAGCTCCCCTTCCAATCTAATTCTCATTGCAGAAGAGACTCTCAAACACCCAGGGCCTCTCCCAAGCTGAGAGCCCTGTAGTACGAGCACTGCCTGAAGATTGGTGGGTCACCTCCTGGAGCCAGTGTCCCCTGTGCTGTGCACACAGCCCTGTGGCAGGTGGAAGGTGTGTCAGTGGCCTAAGCAGAGCCCTGGCCATGGTATGGAGGCTGTTCTTTTCTCCTCTCCCATTATGCCAAGCCACAGGCTCCTAAGTAGCAGCTGTTCGTATACCCCCTCCACTGTCCCTCCTTCCACTGGGCCTGGGCAGCTGCAGGTGGACTAGAAACCCCTTTTCCCACCCCACTGCAGATGCCAAGGGAAGAGCCCTGGACTAGAGAGAGGGGTCCTGGGATGTCCCCAGCTCTGACGCTGACCTACCATTAGACTAGGGAGGTGACACTGTCTGTCTTTGGGTCTCTGGCGTTAGATTAGAGTGAAGAACCAGGCGGAGAAGCCTATTGCAGCCAAATGGAGACCTCCCACCCCCAGCCACAGCCTGCAGTGCTTCCCCCAGAACCCCAGGACTCTCTGGTCCCCAATGGCTGGGACCATCTCCAAAGGCCCTTCCAGCTTCAGCAGATTGAGATTACGGCCCCAGAAACCAAGCACCATGGCCTGAGAAGGAAAGACAGCTGAGCAAAGAGAAGGGCTTGGTTTGTCCAAGCTCCTAATCACTACTGGCCAAAGGCATCCTTAGATGTGAGCTTGGCCAAGTCCTGCCACTCCCCAGGCACCACTCCCATCTCCACCCTGAGCCCATTTGGGAGGTTGGCATGCGTGAGGGGCTTGGCGTTTGTATAGGGCAGGAATCTGGGGGCTCCTGGGCCTGGCAGGGAGGGGGTGCAGCAGGGATAGAGGAAGTCACTGCAGGCCACGGCTGCCCAGAGACAGGCACAGGCAGTGCACTCCCAGCCTGGGAGCAAGAGACCCAGGGTCCGTGCACAGAGCCTGTGTCCCCTCCTCCAGATGCCTATCACAGGACAGATAGCTGGGGCTGGCCTCCTCCCACAACGCTGCTGCCATCTCAGGGCCCCCACAGGCCCCAACTTGGAAGCCTGGGACAGGGCTGGGGGGGACCTGGAGGAGTCGGGGGGCTCTCTGTTCCCAGCACAGCCTGCCTGGGCCGCCTGTCCCCACTGACGCGCCATCAATCGCTCCCCTGGGAGGCAGCACGCAGGCCCCAGACCTTGTCAATCTGCAAGAACAGACGAAGTGCGAGCTAGAGCATTCCCACGCCAGCCGGGCCGACCACGGAGAGCCCCGGCACAGCTTCCCTGCCCATCCCAGGCCCGGACCCAGCTCCTCCTGAGGCCCTGAGTTCCCCTTCTACTCTTGGTTAACCAAGTCCCACTGGGACCCTCACTATCACCTCACATCACAGGGCACACAGGGGGCTGCTTCCGGCTCCTCGCAGTGCACAGACCCTTGCCGGGGGCGGGGAAGGGATTCCAGGCCCACCAGAGGCTGAGGAATTGGGCAGAGCCTCTAAGGACCATTCTTCTGGAAGTTTCTGGGGTTGTATGAAGGCTGAGGCAGTATGGACCCTATTCACACCCACACTGCCACTCTGCCCCTCCAGTGGCCAGGGCAGGGGTCCCCCAGCACTCACTCCAGCTCTCCTTAATGGCTGTCGGGGCCCCACTTTTCAAAGCCAGTCTTTGCACCTGACCAAGAGATGGAAAATGCAGACATTTTATAGTTAAGAAAGCACGCTGGCAGAGGTTAAGTGACTTGCCCCAGGTCACAGTGAGGACGGAGAAGAGCTGGGCTTCAGAGCTGGAACTGTGCCTTAAACAGTCAGTGCTGAATGAGTGGGTGAAGACTGCCAAGCCCACGGTCTGAACCTCAGAGACCCTGGCCATCCCAGTCTGGGGCCCCCCACTCCTGCTCAGACACCCCCAGGAGGAGGACCCTCGCTACTCACTTCCAGACACCTGCCTGCTGTGACCCTCCCCCTGAGGCACCCCCTGCCCTCTGTGAGTCCAGGTCCAGCCTGACACTCACACAGATGAATCCAGCTCACCCCCCTCCACCACCAGGAGCAACCTTCAGGGCTCCACAGAGGGTTCTGCGCTAACCCCCAATCCTTCCCCAGCCCCCTGCACCCACCTGCTCCCCTTCCCTACCCCTCCCAGGTGCCGCTGCGACTCTCAGCTGGTCGGGGCACTCAGGTCTCCAGCCTACGCCCAGGTCACTTCCAGTTCTGCCACCAAACAGACCTTTTGTTTCCCGATCTCCTCTGCAGCAAGGAGCCGCAACGTTGCCCCCGTTCTCAGGCTCAGGGGCCCTTTCTCAGCCGCCCTGTTTTGCTCCCTGCCCAGGCAGGATAAGGGGAGCTCCCAGCTCCAGTCTCCCTGGGACCCAGCAAGCCAAGGGGACCCAGAAGGGGGCCCTGAGTGCAGACCCTGTGCTTTGGGAGGCCCAGGCATTCTCTTTCACCCCAGGGAGCGGACGCCTGTTTGCAGCTTGGCTGATTCCCAAGCATCTTTGCCCTCTGGGGTGATGGAAGAAGGGGAAGGTGGAAGCTGCGCCCAAGGCAGAGCCATCTGCAGCCTGAGCGGTGGCAGCACCTAACCCACCTGCCAAACAAAATCCGCTGGCAACACAAGGGCTGGAAGGAAGTACTCTGATCACAGGGTCCTGCCCATCATCATTTCCCAAAGTATATTCCAAATCCATGTTAACTGGATCAAGGAGTTCTGTGGGTCACTATGCCACAGTCTTTACCAAGGACTTTGGGGGCTTTTAAGCTCCAAGAGGAGACAGAGCACTGGGTTGCTTGAACTGACTTCACTTCACACATCCTTTTCCCAGAACCTCTCACAGGACTCATGCTCCCTAGAACCCCCTTTGGGAAGCACAGGCCATGGGCCCCTGCAGTCCCCGAGTGCCTGGTTCCTGTGCTCCAGGAACCCAGAGTGTGGCTGAGGTCAGGGCAGATGCCTAGAGAGGCCAAGGCCCAGATGTGGGCCCAGACCCAGCGATGGGTGAGTAGAAGGCCCCTGCTCTGCCTCTGTGGCCTCTCTGGGGTTATGCAGCACCAAACAATGCCACCAGGAGAGACGTGGGGGGCCCCTGGGAGCAGGGCATAGCTCCCCCTGGCCTGGCAAAACTAACAGTTTACAACCTGAGGCTTCTGAGGTACCTGGAAAACTGGCATGGGTGGCTATACTATACACCTGGGAGGGATAAAGGAGCCTGTCTGTCCCCACCCCTCTAATTCTTGCGCTCTCCACCTGCCAGGAGACACCATCAGCCAGGTCCCCCAGAACCTGGGAGGTCTGGCTGCCTCAGGGGGCAGGACCCAAGCTTCCTACAAGTGGGCCACCACGGGGCCAGGGCTGTTAGTGGGCACCCAGGCAGGCTCCAGCTGGCCCCCTCCTGGGGCTCCCGGGGGCGGCCCCCTGCTCCGGGTCCGCCTCCTGACCCTGAGTAGCCTTTCACATTTGCCCAGCAGTGCCTTTGATCCGGCTGGGAGCCTTCTCTATTGATTCAGCATCTAATCTGGTTTCCCATCTGATTTGCGAAGAACCTTCCACGCCTCTTTCCGCTTGGTGTTTTCCTAATCCTGGTCCCTGCTCACTTATCAGTCTCTTCTGAGCTCCCGCCAACTCCTTCTCTTCCCCTTGACATTCCTGCTGCGTCTCCTGCCTGCCCGCCCTCCCTCCACTCCCAGCCACGGCCTTGCCTCACCTCAGGGCCTGAGCTGGGCAGGCCTGGGTCTGAGAGTGCAATCTGCCTCCTGTCCTGCCTTCATTTGCCTAACCGGGTGCAGGAGAGGTGCCTGTGGCTCTCTCCAGAAACAATGCTGTTCTCTGGGGGCAGAAAACAAACAAAGGATGAGACCCCAGCATCCCCAGTAGCACGCACAGCCCACCACAAAGCCCCAAGAGCCCAGCCACACCCTAGAGACCGATGATGCTGCACCCACTGCACAGATGAGCAAACTAAGGCTAGGAGGGTTTTTTTTCTGGTTTCAGTCACACAGCTGTGAATGTCAGAACAGGACCAGCTGCTTTTATGACTAATTCACAAATGGGTGTTCCAGGTGTCATCTGGGGGCCCTGGCACACTGACCAATGGCAGGCAGTTCTGAGCTTCAGGCCCCAGGGGAGCCATACTTTATAGAATGTGACCCAGACTTTGCTATAATCTGGTTTGAAAAGTTCAGGTGCCCACCCTGCCCAGAAATACCCTGTCCACCTGTGACAGGCACCCTGGGCAGCACCCACCCCACCGCTGCTGCCCTCCCTGCCAAGGCTCCCCAGCATCTGACTCTGACACCCATGTGGGGGTAAATGGTTCTGTTTTCAGCAGGCAAACCCCTGTCCCTTCCTGTGGGGCAGGCAGCCCCAGCCCTCCTCCCACACGAAGATGGGAGGATTGGGCACAGCCAAGCTTGGGCTTCTGGGCAACAGCTGTGCACATGGCAGAAATAGCCTGGCCCCCACACAGGGACCCAGAACGGCCTTGGAATGCAACTAGCCTCCTCCTTTCATGGTGTGGTCAGTGGGGAAAAGAGGGAGCAGAGACCTATCTGTGGTCACACAGCGCATCAGGGATGGAGCTGCAGGATGAATTTCTCCTGTCTTCTAGCAACTTGGGAGGCCATTAGGGTCTAGACTGGAGGATGATGTCATCAGGGTCACGTCAGCTCCCATGAGTCCAGGAAGGGGCATTGCTCTACTGTTTCCAGAACCTGGAATGGGAATCCTTTCTCTATCATGACCCTGGGTACTGAGTTGTCATTGTCTGTTTACTCGGATGTCTTCTTACCAGACTTGGAGCCTAACACAGCAGGTGTTCAATGAATGTTTGTAAAGTGGATGGAGGGACAGATGGATGAAGGGATGGGAACAGGTGGATGGGTGTGTGGGTGTTTGCTGGATAGATGAAGGGAGGGAGGGAGAAATGGATAGATGGGTGAATGTGTGGATGAATGATGAGTGAATGGGAGATGGATGGGTGGATGGATGGAAGGATGGAAGGAAGGCTGGAGAGTTGGAGGGAGGGGTGGGTAAATAGATAGGTGGATGGGTGAGTACATGGATAGTGGGTGGATGTGTGGATGCATGAATAGATGGATAGATAAATGGATTGATGGATAAGTGGATTGGTGGGTGGATGGGTGGATGGATGGAAGGAGGAAGGTAAAGAGAAAGGGAGAGATGGAGGGAGGGAAGGATGAATGGATGAGTGGGTGGATGGAGGGGTAGGTGGGTGGAGGGAGGGAAGGATGGACAGCTGGGGGATGGATGCATAAATAGAGGGATGGATGGACAGATGCAAGGATGGATGCATTGAAGCAAGCTCTCAACGGTGCCCACCAACGCTGGCAGGATATGGTGCTGAGCCCACCACTACGAGGTCCCGATTGTAGGGAGCTGGGGGTGCTATGCCAAACCTGCCAGGGCAGGAAGGACAGGCCTTCAGCCCCAACCTGGGGACCAGAGGGCCGTGGGAGGCAAGGAGCTGAGGGGACCACAGGTTGGCAGGTGAGACCCTGAGCACCAGTGGAAATGGGGAAATGCTAGGAGAGGAACATGCTGGCAGTGAACATGGGCGGGTTCAAAAGCCCCTCCCAGCCCGCAGTCACTTTATTCCAGAAAGGTGGGTGGTAGGTGGCTATTTCCTTTAATAATAGCTTGTTGGGATAAGATTCCCATACCATACAATTCATCTACTTGCTAAGAAATAAGCATTCTTAGCATATTCACAGAGTTGTGTGTCCATAACCACAACCACACTTTTAGAACATTGTAATCACCCCAGAAAGAGGCCCCATTAGGAGTCACTGCCCGCTTGCCCATCCTCCCTAGCACTATGCAAGTAGTATACTTCCTGCCCCACAGGCGTCCTGCCCTGCACATTCCATGTAAATGGCATCACAGAGCAGGTGATCTTTTGTGACCGGCTTGTTTCACTAGACTGATATTTCCAGGCTTCATCAACATTACAGCACAGGCATCATTCCTTTTTACGGCTGAATAATATTCCACCGAGTGGATATGTTCCATTTCACTTCCGTTTTCATCAGTTCAAGGACATGTGAGCTGCTTCCAACTTTGGGCTACTGTGGATAATGCCGCCATGAGCATCCAGGGTAAGTGCCGGTTTGAATTCCTCTTTCACCCCCTCAGGCACACACCTAAGAGGGGACTTGCTGGACCGTGTGCAGACTCGATGCCGCACCTTTGGACAGACCCCCAGGCTGCTTCCCAGTGAGGTGCCCCATTTGGCACTTGCACCGACAGTGTGTGAGGGCTCTGATTTCATCACACCCTCGCTAGCACCTGCTACTCATCTGTGTGGATGATGGGGAGAGAGAAGTGTCCTCAGGCCAACTGAGACCTTCAGGAGCCTCTCTTGGGGGTCTGCAGGACGCTTTGAGCTTGAGATATGTCATCAGCTGGTGCCAGCTCTTGGCTGCAAGTGGCAAAATGAGGGAACCTGGGGCTGCCCCTGACAGCACCGCCAGAGCTGCAGGGGGAGCGCCACATTCAGGTACGGAGGGGAAGGTGAGTCACAGAGGATGGCCATGCAGGGAAGCCGAGGTAGGTCTCTCCAGAGGACTCTGCCCACAAGGGCACCCTCTCCCCCTCCCTACCCAGAGGGGCAGTCACAGGCTCACAGCTGGAGGGCACCTTGCCTGTGGTAAAGGCCCACACCTAACACCAAAGACACAAGCCAAAGGAGCAGCCCCACGCCTGTGTGGGTCTGCCCGTGATAGCGGCCAGCCCCAGGGCTGCAAACTAGGTAAGAGATTGATGCTCTGATCTAGATCGGATGGAATTTTCCACTTCCCGCGAAGGAGACTTTTTATTACTACATAAAGTGGATGGGGAGAACTGTGGGTCTTCCCCTATCAACCACATGCTTCACCCCCCAGGGGACCCTTCCCTAGAAGGGACGAGTATTTCAGAGGCCTGGACAGAACCAGGAAAATTGCCATTGCCCCATGTCACCTGGCTAGGTTGGGTCACCCTGCTTCTGGAACACACTGGTGTGAAGAGTGGACGATGATGCAGATGGGAGTCAGCCATGAGACCCAGTCCTCCAGCTGTAGGTCACAGAAGACCCACAGGTCCTGTCCTCGTAGGCCTGGGGTGGACCCTCTGATCCAAGTTGGAGCTGGGTCATGGGCATCATGCTGGTGGTGGGACATGGATGTGATCCCCGTGTCTGTGAACAATCCCTCAAGGTCATCCAGGGACCAGAGAACAAACTTTCCCTTTGCAGAGGGTGCAGAAGGTGGGGCAGGAGGCTGGGATACCAGCCCCATCCTCAAACATCTTCTAGTCCCCCTGCCCCCTGAAGCTGTCTTCATGTAGCACTTTAAATCATAGGGGCCCCGGGAGTTCTGAACACACTACTACTGCAGGGTGGTGGAGTGGGGGATGCAGGGGAGGAACACACCCTGATGCCACCATCACCTAGCAGGTTCCAGATGATTCCTGACACCCAAGCACGTACAACAGCAAGTCTAAGCTAAAAGGGACCTACAAGCACATCACACTTAGAGCCAAGCCAGACTCTGGAAATTTCCACGAGCCAGGCTTGCAAACTGGTGTGACCCTTGCCCTCCCCACCAGCCCCTGGAAGAAGTGCCTTCTAGACACTGTGTTGTCATGTGTGATTGATTTTGCTCTGCTTTTCCCAGCCCTGCCACATTCCAATTTCCTAATCTTGGTGAACGGGCCATGACATTTTTAGAAATATGTTTAATGAGAAAAGCATAAGATCCCCAGGAAGAAAATGACAAAATGTAACTGAAGAACATAAATCAAACCCTGAGGAACAGAAGAGTAATGTTCCTCAAGAAGGAGACTTTGTCGATGCAATTGGTCAAAGCTTCAAGGATCAATCAATTTATTCTTTTCCAGTCACAATCCTAATAAAGATTCTCAGTTTGGGTTTGTGTTGTGTCTCTTAAAATTAGATGAAATTGCCATGGTTTTGAAATTGGACCATAGGAATCTGATGCTCACATGGAAAAATCAATCTGCAAAAAGTGTCAAGATGGCTTTGGAAGGGGACATAAAGAGAGAACTTTACCAACCAGATTTTGAAATAGCTACAGTAATGAAACAATGTGCTCCTGAGACCAAGAGATCAGTGGACCAAGACAGAGAGCCCAGAAACTTGTACTAGGATTTATGATATCTTAAAATATGACAAACAACAGATTTTTGCTTAAGAGTTGGCATCCATTTGAAAGAAATCAAAGTTAAATCCCTACCTCACTCCATATACAAAAATGACTTCCAAATGAATTTTAAGTTGTTCCAAAAACTATAAATGTGTAGAGTATGATAAAGGAAAATATCCCTATAACTTCATAGGGCAGGAAATCTTCCCAAGCAATACAGGAAACCCAGGAGCCATTAAGGAAAACAAAAATGGAATTAACTACATGAAACACAATTGTCAAAGTCTTCTAAGATTGTGCATTAGGAAAGCCACTCTGAGGCCAGAATGGGAGGAAGTTTGGAGGAAAATGCTGGCTGGAAGGTCAGCAGGAGCCTGGGGGCGGGGTAGAATGTGTGGTCCTGTTAGCATGTTCCAGGATGACCAGATGGTGGTCAGACGGGTTGGAGAAATAGAACAGGGCTTGTTTGAACTATTTATAGGCAGTGGGTTAAAGAAAAGGGTGGGATTATCTTGGTATTTAAAATACACACGACAGAAACAAGCTGTATTAGTGCACGAACATAACTTTTCTTTACCCCTCCCAGCCCTTGATTAAGAGAACTTCATTTTTTCCTAAGCACATTATTCCCTTTCCAAAAGCAATTCTTGGTTTGATGGGAAATGGAGGTGTCTGCTTTGTCAGGTGAGTTGGGCTGGGTGGAACCCTTGGGAGCTTCCACTCTATTAATGAGATGACAGAGGAGGGAGGAACTAAGGACTAAATCTCCAGCCGCTGTCAAGATGGAGTTGGAATTGGGCAGGAAGGAGCTCAGAGAATGAGGGAGCCTCCAGATGTGGCTCCATCCCCTTGAATTTCCTTATTCTCCCAAAGGTCCCCAAACTTCAGTGTGCACCTGAAGGCCTCATTAAACACAGATGGCTGACACTCCTCTCCCCGAAGTGTCTTCTTTAAAAAAAAAAAGGGAGGGGGGCTTCTCTGTTACCCGTTTTTCCATAAAAGTTTTAGAATCACTTTCTTGGTAACATAAGACAGCTTTCTGGGATTTTGGAATCATATTGTATCTACAGATCAAATTGGACCCAATCTTAGTAATATTGGGTTTTCGGATCCATGAGCGTGGACTATCTCTCCTTTACCCTCAGAGTGTGTGATTCAGTGAGTCTAAGGAGAGGCCTGAGGCTTTGCCCTTCCACCTGCTGCCCAGGTGATCCTTTAGCTGCTGGTCCAAGGAACCCCTGTGAGAAGCCCTGTGTGTTTGGGAGATGAGGCTGTCTTGAGACTGGGAACACATATATTGGGCCAGGCCCCAGAAATCTGAAGGAGTTTAGCTCCCATGCAAATCACAGAGGGTCAGCTCTATGGGATTTGCATACCCACAGCTGGCTCTTTTGGTTTTTCAATCTCCACCAGATAAACAGCGCCAGGAACACACAGGTGTGCGGGGTCAGGAGCTACCAGCCCTTCATGGAAAAGGCATTTTCCTCTAAGTATCAGATTCTTCCATTTGCTGCATGAACTTCTCACCTATGAGACTTCCCCTCCCAGGGATGTGCTCTCAGGAGAGCTCAGAAACTCATCCCCAGGTCTGAAAATAAGGATCTCCCCTCCCTCCACATGGCAAGGCTAACCCCAAGGTGGATCCAGCTGGATGGCCTGAGGAAGGACCAGATGCCGTGATGAAGGCAGAGGTCTGCCAGTTTGTAGGCCCCCCTTTCTTCCCACCCTGATGAGGAAGATGAGAGCCAGCCCAGGCAAGGACAGGCCGTCCAAGTAGAGGAATAGCATGGTCACGGCTCAATGGCTGACCCAGGACTCTACAGTGTCGAATCATGAAGGTGGCACTCTCGTGACCACCTCTGATGCATGCCTCTGACTCTGACCTCTGTGCTTACTTTATCTGCTGCCTTTCCTTCCTCCTGAGCTTCTCTTTAGGGGGTGAAAAGTCCACCCAGGTACCCCTCACTGGTGCTGGTCCATGCAGAGATTGGCCCAGGTAGGACAGGGCACAAATGTTCAGGGCATGAGTTGGGGGCCCATAGGATGGCTCTGGACTAGCTCAGGAAGGGCAGCTTCAGTCTCTGCTGGGGACCCTGCCTGCGCTCCCACTGTGTTCAGAGGCTCTGGGGTCAGGGATTGCCCCTCAGAGCCATCACAGAGACCAATCCATGGTCACCCCTCTCCTCTTTTACAAGGACATTGGTTGTAAGGGCTTAGGGCCCATCCTAATGGCTTCATTTTAAGGCTTTGTCTTAATTATTTCATTAAAAGTCCTGTCCCCAGGGGTGGCATCTGTGGCTCAGTGAGCAGGGCACCAGCCCCATATACTGAGGGTGGCAGGTTCAAACCCAGCCCCAGCCAAACTGCAACAAAAAAATAGCTGGGCATTGTGGTGGGCACCTGTAGTCCCCGCCACTCAGGAGGCTGAGGAAAGAGAATTGCCTAAGCCCAGGAGTAGGAGGTTGCTGTGAGTTGTGATGCCACGGCACTCTACTGAGGGCAATAAAGTAAGACTTTGTCTCTACAAAAAAAAAAAAAAGTCCTGTCTCCAAATACAGTCATATGCTGAGGTCCTAGGGGTTAGGGCTTTGACACATGCATTTGAGTGAAAATAACACAGCCCATAACAGCTTCTGTGTGTAGGAGTCTCCAGCCTGCAACTATGTGCCTGGCACCCCAGGCCCTCACACCAAGAGAAGTGGAAAGGGACTTGGGCCCTGTCGGCTTCTCTCTTCTTCATCTCCTCCATCACCTCTTCCCTGGCCTTAAGAAAGGGGTGAAGGTCACAAGTGAGTGACTGGCACGTGTTGAAAGAAGAGGGAATGGGGCTCTCCCTGAACAGAAGGGCCCAAGTCAGGGGCAAGAACCCACCCAGAGCACACAGGCCAAGGTCAGGGCTGGGGTCTGAACCTCTGGGTCCTTCTATCACCATTTTCTGCTTCTCTCTTAGAGACGTGGCAGGTGTATTATTTATGGTGAGTATTAGTTTCAGATTGCTACTGTAACAAATGACCCCCATCACAGCAGCTTAAAACACTGTCAATTCATTATCTTATAGCTCTGGGGAGTACAAGTCCTAAAACTGAGCCATAGTCCTTCTGGAGGCTCTCAGAGAGAGACCATTTCTTATCTTTCAGCCTCTGGAGGTCACCTGCAATGCTTGGCTGCAAACCCTTCCCCTATCTTCAAAGCACATCACCCAACCTCTCCTTCCCTCATCAAGTCTCTTCTGACTCCCACCCTCCTGCTTCCCGGATAAAGGAGGGCCCACTTGACAGTCAGGCTAATCTCCCTGCCTCAAGATCACATCTTCAAAGTCCCCTTGCCGTGTAAGTTCATCCTTTCACAGGGTCCAGGGATTAGAAGTAGGGGCCATTATTGAAACCCTCGCAGCAAGGACCTGGTTGCTACTCTCAGTGCCTTCAGCAGAGAGCACTGTTTCCATCTCACATGGCCATCCACACTAGGGTGACAGCTTGACTCTAGGGAGATGTTGGTGCCCGGGTTCTTTCCCCCAGCCTTCTAGGTCTAGTCCCTGTCCACCAACCCACCGAGTCCACACTGTCACCAGGCAGGGATAAAATACTTTCTAAAATTCAACCCCATTTGGGGTAGGACATTTTCCCACTGACATTGCACCGTTTCCTCAAATTCTTTTTTTTTTTTTTTTGAGACAGAGCCTCAAACTGTCACCCTGGAGAGAGCTGTGGCATCACAGATCACAGCAACCTCCAATTCCTGGGCTCAAGCGAGTCTCTTGCCTCCACCTCCCAAGTAGCTGG
>CAUYON010111855.1:0-10512 GCA_963573935.1 Arctocebus calabarensis | reverse complement strand
TCACAGCTCACAGCAACCTCCAATTCCTGGGCTCAAGTGAGTCTCCTGCCTCTGCCTCCCAAGTAGCTGGGACTACAGGCGCCTGCCACAATGCCCGGCCATTTTTTGGTTGCAGCCATCATTCTTGTTTGGTGGGCGCAGGCTGGATTCAAACCCACCAGCTCGGGTGTACGTGGCTGGTGCCTTAGCCCGTTGAGCCACAGGAGCCGAGCTGGTACCTGATTTCTGCCAGCCTTTCTCTATTCCTCTTTACCTCTTTGTGGATTTGCTTTGTATCTTTTTTCTATAATAAATCATAGCCTTGAGTATAGCTGTTAATATATGCAGAGTCCTCCGAGTCGTTCTATGTAGCGAGTCACTGAACGTTGGGGTGGTCTTGGAGATGCCGGACATAACAGCACGTTAATTTCTGCTCTTTATTATTTTCTTTGATGTTTGGGTTTAATTTGTTCTTTTTCTTTTTAAGATGGATGTGTAGCTCATTGAGTTTTGAGTCTTAATTCTTTTTTTTTCTTTTTTTTGAGGCAGAGCCTCAAGCTATCACCCTGGATAGAGTGCTGTGGCATCACAGCTCACAGCAACTTCCAATTCCTGGGCTCAAGCGAGTCTCCTGCCTCTGCCTCCCAAGTAGTTGGGACTTCAGGCACCCGCCACAATGCCTGGCCATTTTTTGGTTGCAGCCATCATTGTTGTTTGGTGGGGCCCGGGCTGGATTTGAACCCGCCAGCTCAGATGTATATGGCTGGCGTCTTAGCCACTGAGCCTGAGTCTTAATTCTTTATATAATAATATATGCACTTAATACTATATATTTTCATCTAAGCATGGCTATAGTTGTATGGGCATTGATATGTAGAGTTTTTTGGGGTTTTTTTGATGCAAAAGCAAGAGGGCAGCTTTATTCAAGTGTGCGTGCTTGGATCTCCAGTATCTCAGCGCAGCGAGATCGAGCTAAAGACCTGTAAAGTTTTATTATAATTTTTTTTTTGCAGTTTTTGGCTGGGGCTGGGTTTGAACCTGCCACCTGTGGCATATGGGGCTGGCACCCTACTCCTTTGAGCCACAGGCACCGCTGAGTTTTATTATAAATTAAACATATTTGTTAATTTCCATTAAGATTTTTTTCCTTTGATCTGTATATATTTTTTATATATATACATATTTTTTTTTTCTTTTCTTTTTTTTGAGACAGAGTTTTACTATGTTGCCCTCAGTAGAGTGCCATGGTGTCACAGCTCACAGC
Organism: Arctocebus calabarensis; assembly: GCA_963573935.1. NCBI lineage: Eukaryota > Metazoa > Chordata > Mammalia > Primates > Lorisidae > Arctocebus > Arctocebus calabarensis. The sequence goes on along the minus strand of CAUYON010111855.1, from coordinate 9,269 downwards.
AACCTGAAACTCTTGGGCTTAAGCGATTCTCTTCCCTTAGCCTCCAAAGCAGCTGGGACTACAAGGTGCCTGCTACAATGCCTGGCTAATTTTTTGGTTGTAGTTGTCATTGTTTAGCTGGCCCAGGCTGAGCTCGAACCCACCAGCCTTGGTGTATGTGGCTGGCGCCCTACTCAGTGAGCTACAGGTGCCGAGGCGGGTATATATTTCTTGATTTCCAAATATATGTGAGGATTTTCTAATTATCTTTAGGTTATTGATTTTTACACTTAATTGCTATATTATCAAATAATATACTGTGTATAATTTCAGGTGTTTGAAATATTTTGGAACTTGCATTATGTCTCAGTACATGATTATATTAGTTTTAAATTTGGATAGTTTATTTCCGCATATCTGTTTGGGAATTTTTTTTTTTTTTTTTTTGGAGACAGAGTCTTATTTTGTCACCCTTGGTAGAGTGCCTGCTGTGGCATCATAGCAATTCAAACTCCTGGGCTTAAGTGATTCTCTTGTCTTAGCCTCCCAAGTAGCTGGGACTACAGGTGTCTGCCACTATACCCGGCTTTTTTTTTTTTTTTTTTGCAGTTTTTGCCAGGGCCGGGTTTGAACCCACCACCTCTGGTATATGGGGCCGGTGCCCTACTCCTTGAGCCACTGATGCTGCCCGCATACCCGGCTATTTTTTAGAGATGAGATCTCACTCTGATTCAGGCTGGTCTTGAACCTGTGAGCTCAGACAATCCACCTGCCTTGGTCTTCCAAGTGTTGGGATTATAGGTGTGAGCCACTGTGCCTGGCCTGTTTGTTTTTATAATTTTTTTTTTTTATCAATAAAGATAACACAAATACAGAAAGTAACATAAAACAAATGGGCACCTCAGTGAATTATTGTAAGGCAAACACCTTTATAACTACCTCCTGTAAAACAAAAACAGAACCTTTTTTTTTTTTGAGATAGAGCCTCAAGCTGTCACCCAAGATAGAGTACTGTGGCATCACAGCTCATAGCAACTTTCAGTTCCTGGGCTCAAGCTAGTCTCCTGCCTCCGCCTCCCAAGTAGCTGGGAATGCAGGCGTCCACCACAACGCCAGGCCATTTTTTGGTTGCAGCTGCCATTGTTGTTTGGCAGGCCTGGGCTGGATTTGAACCCACCAGCTCAGATGTTATGTGGCTGGAGCCTTAGCCCGCTAAGCCACAGGCACCAAGCCGATCCTTTCTAATCATTTCTGAACCTCCTTTAAACATAAGAGCTTACCCTCTAGAGACTAAGTGCTATCTTTAATGGTCATTACTTTTCTCACTTTTCTTCATTTTTTTTTTTTTTTTTTTTTTTAGAGACAGAGTCTCACTTTTTGCACCTTGGTAGAGCGCTGTGACATCATAGCTCACAGCAACCTCCAACTCCTGGGCTTAGGCAATTCTCTTGCCTCAGCCTCCCGAGTAGCTGGGACTACAGGTGCCCACTACAACACCCGGCTATTTTTCTGTTTTTGCAGTTCGGCCGAGGCCGGGTTTGAACCCGGTTCCGTATATGGGGCCGGCGCCCTACTCGATGAGCCACAGGCACCACCCTTTCTTCATGGTTTTAACACCCAGGTTTGTATCTTTAAGCATTATAGTTTTGCTTGTGGGTCTTTTTTTTTTTTTTTTTTGACAGATTCTTCACTATGTCACCCTGGGCAGAGTGCCATGGCATTACAGCTTACAGCAACCTCAAACTCTTGAGGACTTACGCGAGTCTCTTGCCTCAGCCTCCTAAGTAGCTGGGACTATAGGCGCCGACCACAATGCTGGGCTATTTTTTTGTTGCAGTTGTTTAGTTGGGCTGGGGCTAGTTCAAACCGGTCACCCTTGGTGTATGTGGCTAGCGCCGTTACCACCGTACTACAAGCACCAAGCCTTTCTTTTTTTTGACTTTTCATTTTCTTTCTTTTTTTATTTTATTTATTTATTTATTTATTTTGAGACAGAGTCTTACTCACTATGTCACCCTTGGTAGAGTACTATGGCATCACAGCTCACAGCAACCTCAAACTCTTGGGCTCAGGCAATCCTCCTGCCTCAGCTTCCCTAGTGGCTGGGACTACAGGTGCCTGCCACAACACCCAGCTATTTTTTTTTTTGTTGCAGCTGTCATTGTTTTAGCTGGCCCAGGGTTTGAACCTGTCAGCCTTGGTGTACATGGCCGGCGCCCTACCCACTGAGCTTCTCACTGTCTATTTATTTGTTTATTTATGATATCAGTATGGATTTATGCATTTCTGTTTTATTACTTGGTTTTAATTGCTCAAATTGTTATTGCCTGTGGCTCAAAGGCGTAGGGTGCCGGCCCCATATATCGGAGGTGGTGGGTTCAAACCCAGCCCTGGCCAAAAGCTGCAGAAAAAAAAATTATTATTGCTCAAATTGTCCCAAATTGGGCCAGTAGGAGCCCTTTCAAGCTTGTTCCTGTATCTTTTTAATATGCCTTCATCATTCTTTGAACCCAATAAGATATTCTAGGCTTATTTTATATTTCCCTTGTCTCAGACCTGAAAGGCAACCATCTCTTCAAGGAGCCCTAGTTCTTTTTAGTAGAGAACGCTATTTTAGAGATAATCTTTGGTCTCTAGATATACTCATCGCTAACGGGATGTCATAGCTCCTGGTATTTCTTATGGGCAGAGTTCTGAAGTAGCCTTTTTTGTTATTGTTTAAATCACTAGTTCCTATCAATACCTCCACTTTCCCATTCAACACCACAGGGTTTTGCCTCCATAATTGTAAAAGACAATCTCTTAATTTTTTTTTTTTTTTTGAGACATAGCCTCAAGCTGTCACCCTGGATAGAGTGCTATCGCATCACAGCTCACAGCAACCTCCAATTCCTGGGCGCAAGCGAGTCTTCTGCCTCTACCTCCCAAGTAGGTGGGACTACAGGCACCCACCATAACGCCCGGCCATTTTTTGGTTGTAGGCGACATTGTTGTTTGGTGAGCCTGCGCTGGATTTGAACCCGCCAGCTCAGGTGTATGTGGCTGGCGCCTTAGCCGCTTGAGCCACAGGCGCCAAGCCAACAATCTCTTAATTTTTCTGATGTGGAATTAATGGTCAGAAATTTAGTGTTTAGTAAAAGTGTATGGTTTCATATTGATAGCAAAATCATCTTATCTGAAAATCTTTCTGAATTATTTTTTATATAAAAGAACTTGGGTCCCATTTGCACATTACTCCCCTTAAAATTGCCTTCTACAAAAGAGTGTGTTAGACCTAATGACTCCAGGATATCCTCCAGCTCTGCAGATCCTGCCCAGAGCTCACCCAGCTGCACTCACCTCTAATAGCTGGCCGATGTTTCTGTCAGAGACTGGGCTGCTTACTGTCCTTGCAGCATAATTACTATCTCTCTCAATGAGCTTATCTATTTGATTGCACTTGTTATGTTAAAAGGTATTTTCATCACAAGCTGAGGTAATTTTGTTTTCTCCTTGCCTCCTTACTCCTCATGTTTAAGGTCTTTTAGGAATGGAGCAAGCCTATCACTGCAAGATGGTGCTGTTAAGAAACCTTATTCTCCAAAGATACTGTCTAAAAAGAAGCCTTCTACATTCTCTGGGATCAGGAGGAAGGTCCCTGGTGCCAGTCTCCCAGTGCAATCTCATGCCTCACGTACTTGGACCCGACAGGGCCGCTTAAAGGAGTTGCACGTCAGGTGAGCTTGTGTGTGGTCACCTGCCTCCTTCAGTGTTTTCATATTCTTCATTTTTACTCCACAATATTTGAACTATCAGGGTTCTTCCAGAGGAAATCTAAACATAGTCAAGAAAAATGATCATTCTCTGCTATTCTTTTTTTCCCCTAAGTTTTTACTGGAAATCATAAACACATTCTTTTTTTTGAGACAGAGTATTACTATGTCGCCCTTGATAGAGTCCTGTAGTGTCACAGCTCACTGCAACCTCAAACTCTTGGGCTTAAGCGATTCTCTGGCCTCAGCCTCCCAAATAGCTAGGACTACAGGCGCCCACCAAATTTTTTTTGGTTGTAGTTGTCATTGTTGTCTGGCAGGCCCGGGTTGGATTTGAACCCGCCACCTCTGGTATATATGGCTGGCGCCCTAGCCAGTGAGCTACGGGTGCCGAGCCATAAACACATTCTTAAAGGTCTGTAATGCTTCTGTTACTTTTGATCAGGTATGTTAAAGGCATCCATTTGTTCATTCCAAAATTTATCAGATGCTGGCTCGGCGCCTGTGGCTCAAGCAGCTAAGGCACCAGCCGTATACACCTGAGCTGGCGGGTTTGAATCCAGTCTGAGCCCGTCAAACAACAATGACGGCTGCAACCAAAAAATAGCTGGTCGTTGTGGTGGGTGCCTGTAGTCCCAGCTACCTGGGAGACAGAGGCAAGAGAATTGCTTAAGCCCAGGAGTTGGAGGTTGCTGTGAGCTGTGATGTCACAGCACTCTATCCAGGGTGACGGCTTGTGGCTCTGTCTCAAAAAAAAAAAAGTTATCAGATGCTTACTTTGACAGGTGTTATGCTAGATGCTGAGCATATAAGGTGGATAAGACATTGTTGGTCCATGATCTCATGAAAGTTTAAAATCAGGTAGGCTTGGTAGAGTGTTAAGCCACAACAATAACATGTGATAAGTGCAGTGAGAGAAGAAAGTAGCACCACAGGCACATAGGCAAGAGTAGCCACACTAGTGTAGCCAGTAGTGACTTTCTGGAGGAAATGGAGTTTAAGCTGAGTCCTAAAGGGTAATGTAAGAACAAGCCAGATAAAGGGCAGGAGGAAGAGTTCTCCCAACTAAGCCTGGAGATTAACTGGATAAAGCAACCAACTTTTTTTTTTTATGAGACAGAGCCTCAAGCTGTTGCCCTGGGTAGAGTGCCGTGGCACCACAGCTCACAGCAACCGTCAATTCCTGGGCTCAAACGAGTCTCCTGCCTCCGCCTCCCAAGTAGCTGGGACTGCAGGTGCCTCCCACAATACCTGGCCATTGTTTGGTTGCAGCCAGCATTGTTGTTTGGCGGGCCCTGGCTGGATTCGAATCTGCCAGCTCAGGTGTACGTGGCTGGCGCCTTAGCACATTGCCCTGGCTGGATTCGAACCCGCCAACTCAGATGTATGTGGCTGGTGCCTTAGCCCATTGAGCCACAGGTGCTGAGCCAAAGCAGCCAACTTTTTGTGTGTTGTGCTAGGCATAACCAGGCATAGTGCTGGGTACTGGGGATACCATATAAGGCATGGTTCCTGCTTTTAGGAATTCAAAGTGCAGAGGAATGACAGACACTGAGCAAGCTAATCGATGTGAAGTGGTGTGATAGCATTGCAGGAGGGGTTTGAACAGAGTGCTAAGAGTACACAGCTATTTGCACTGTTTGGGTTGGGAAGTGTCTAGGATTGGTGGGTATTTGCCAGGTATTTTAGGCAGGAAGAATAATATGAACAAAAGAATTATCTTATATTTATTTCACCTGGGTACTAAAGTTTTAAATTCTCTTCACTGACAAAAGTACTGAAAGTATTTTTTTTTTTTTTTTTTTGAGACAGAGTCTCATTATATCACCCTCAGTAGAGTGTTATGGCGTTATAGCTCACAACAACCTCAAACTCTTGGGCCCACGTGATTCTCTTACTCAGCCTCCCAGGTAGCTGGGACTATAGGTACCCTCTACAACGCCTAGCTATTTTTTGGTTGTAGATGTCATTGTTTTGTAGCAGTCCTGGGCTGGTTTCGAACACGTCAGCTCTGTGTATGTGGCCAGCACCCTAGCTACTGAGCTACAGACGCTGAGCCTGAAAGTATTTTTTAAAAAATAACCTGTTTGGGTCACTTAGGGTGGCTCATGCCTATATTCCTAGCACTTTAAGAGGCAGAGGCAGGATTGCTTGAGGTCAGGTGTTCAAGACCAGCCTGAGGGATGGCGCTTGTGGCTCAGTGAGTAGGGCACCGGAGGTGGTGGGTTCAAACCCACCCCCAGCCAAAAACTGCAAAAAAAAAAAAAAAGACCAGCTTGAGCAAGAGTGATACCCTGTTTCTATAAAAAAAAAGAAAACAAATTAGCCAAGTGTGGTGTTGTGCACCTATTGTGTCTTCTACTTGAAAAGCTGAGGCAGAATTGCTTGAGCCCAGGAATTGGAGGCTGCAGAGGACTATGATCATACCACTGCATTCTAGTTCTAGCAACATAGCAAGACCCTCCTTGAAAAAAGTAATAATCTGCTTGATTTTAGCTTTATAAATCTGTCTGATCCTATGCTCTGTTTGAAGCAATTTTTGTTGTGGTATCTTTTTATTTATACTAGCACCCTTCACTCTGAGACCTTAAGGTTTCCTTCTCCTTTCCAGAAAACTGAAGATGTAAGCCAAATGGAGTTTTAAAATGTGTATATCCTTTCTTTCCTTTTTTCAGATGCGTGGCCAGAAAGTTCTTATATTTGTGGATTCGAATGACTTTTGGAAGAGTATTTCCCTCTAAAGCCAGGTAGTATTAGCTCAGAACACCAAATTTTTGCTGAGTTATTCTAGGTTTTAGTTTTATATTAAACCTATACATAACTTTTATGGCATATGGTGTTACATTCCTTGCCTCCTCCTACCCAGCCTCCGATAGGCAGGGACAGTAACTAATACAACCATATAATATAATAATAACTTCATACATGTTAGTTGACTGAGTGAATGTATGAAAAAATCATTCTTAAGAGTAAACCGGGGGCGGCGCCTGTGGCTCAGCGAGTAGGGCGCCAGCCCCATATACCGAAGGAGGCTGGTTCAAACCCAGCCTCGGCTGAACTGCAAAACAGAAAAATAGCCCGGCGTTGTGGCGGGTGCCTGTAGTCCCAGCTACTTGGGAGGCTGAGGCAAGAGAATCGCCTAAGCCCAGGAGTTGGAGGTTGCTGTGAGCTGTGTGATGCCACAGCACTCTACCAAGGGCGAGAGAGTGAGAATCTGTCTCCACAAAAAAAAAAAAAAAGAGTAAACCGGCTCGGCGCCTGTGGCTCAACGGGCTAAGGTTCCAGCCACATACACCTGAGCTGGCGGGTTCGAATACAGCCCGGGCTTGCCAAACAACAATGACGGCTGCAACCAAAAAATGGCCGGGCGTTGTGGTGGGTGCCTGTAGTCCCAGCTACTTGGGAGGCGGAGGCAAGATACTCGCTTGAGCCCAGGAGTTGGAGGTTGCTGTGAGCTGTGATGCCACAGCACTCTATCCAGGGGGACAGTTTGAGGCCTTGTCTCAAAAAAAAAAAAAAAAAAGAGTAAACCAGTATGGTGAAGACCTGTCTGGGAAAAAAGTGTTTGCCCAAGAGAAGTAAATGGGCTCTTTTATGGCACTGGTGAGTCTGACATATTGGCTTGATCCAGGGCAAAACCTGGAGAAAAAAACTGGCAGTGGCAAGGAGAGTGAAATTTTAGTGGAAGAGCAAATCCCTCTGCCACAGCTCTGCTTTGTGTAGACTGCTGCTCTGCAAGGTGCGGGTCCTGCTTACCATTTGCTTTAGCTGCAGTGCAGAGTGTAAGAGGCTATCACAGGAGTGAGCAACACTGCACAGGAGGTAGGGGTTGGGAGTAGAGAGGAGGGGTCTGTGCAAGGTATGTTTCAGAGGGAGAACTGGCAGCTGTTGAAAGTGCACGGGTTTTTTTTTTTGTAGAGAAAGAGTCTCACTTTATTGCCCTCAGTAGAGTGCCGTGTTGTCACACAGCTCATAGCAACCTCCAACTCCTGGGCTTAGGCGATTCTCCTGCCTTAGCCTCCCGAGTAGCTTGGACTACAGGTGCCTGCCACAATGCCCAGCTACTTTTTTTGCCCAGTTCGGCCGAGGCTGGGTTTGAACTCGCCCCTTCAGTATATGGGGCCGACACCCTACTTGCTGAGCCACAGGTGCTGCCCTGTGCAAGCATTTTTTAAGAACTAAAATGTCATGGTCTCTCAGCCACCCCTCTCTCCCTTCTCTTCCCCTTGCTATATATAACCTTTCCTGTTTCATTTTTCTGACAGTCAGACTTTCCTTCATTTAATGGCTCTCAAGCAAACTTAGCCTGTGTGTGTTTTTTGGAATCTTCACATACTTTGTAAGGAAGCCTGCTTTTCCTATCTTTTCTGTGTGTCTTTACAGTGAAGCTACTGATGTGGCAGCACAGCCCCTTCCAGCTAATGGTGGGAGGCTTTCTTTTCCTCTCTACTTTTTCTCTGAGATCTTGGCCTGTCCTTCTTCACTTCCTTGGGAGCTCTTCAAGGCCTTCACATAAATATTTTTTTTGTCTTGCTTTTTTTCTGGGAGAAATTGCCTGGTTTGCCATTGTCAGAAGTCTCTTGGTTTTTTTTTTTTTTTAGACAGAGCCTCAAGCTGTCACCCTGGGTAGAGTGCTGTGGCATCACAGCTCACAGCAACCTCCTACTCCTGGGCTCAAGTGAGTCTCCTGCCTCTGCCTCCCAAGTAACTGGGACTATAGGCGCCCACCACAATGCCCACCCATTTTTTGGTTGCAGCCCTCATTGCTGTTTGGTGGGCCCAGGCTGGATTCAACCCCACCAGCTCAGGTGTACATGGCTGGCTCCTTAGCCCATTGAGCCACAGGCACTTTGTCTTTTTTTTTTTTTTTTTTTTTTTGGTTAGAATGATAAAGGAAGGCACAAAGTTAAGTAAGAAGTCACAGAATTGTCTCTGTCCCATTGAGTGACAGAGTCTGCTGCTGGTAGAGTCCCAGGGCCAACATGCCATCAAGGGTCTTCTCCCAGCACCAGCTACCAAATCCTGAGGTTTTTGTTTTTTATCTAATGAGTATTTTATTGACTTTTCACTCTGTTTAGAAATTATATTTACAGCTCGGCGCCTGTGGCTCAACGGGCTAAGGCACCAGCCACGTACACCTGAGCTGGTGGGTTCAAATCCAGCCTGGGCAACAACAATGATGGCTGCAACCAAAAAAAAAAAAAATGGCCGGGCGTTGTGGCGGGCGCCTGTAGTCCCAGCTACGTGGGAGGCGGAGGCAGGAGACTCGCTTGAGCCCAGGAATTGGAGGTTGCTGTGAGCTGTGATGCCACCGCACTCTATCCAGGGTGACAGCTTGAGGCTCTGTCTCAAAAAAAATAAATTATATTTACTCTTTTTTTTTTTTTTTTTTTTGTAGAGACAGAGTCTCACTTTATCGCCCTGGGTAGAGTGCCGTGGCATCACACTGCTCACAGCAACCTCCAGCTCTTGGGCTTAAGCAATTCTCTTGCCTCAACCTCCCGAGTAGCTGGGACTACAGGCGCCCGCCACAGCGCC
>CAUYON010111848.1:0-26750 GCA_963573935.1 Arctocebus calabarensis | reverse complement strand
ATGGGTTCCTTGGCCAGGAAACAAATGAATACAGTCCCTTCCACCAGGGGCAAGGTGAATGAATGTATCAATGAATGGATACAGTCCTTTCTTGGGATTGAGGCCTAGGAAATTCACAAGAAATTGACCTAGGCATAGGAGATGGGGGTTCCACATTTAGTCTTAAGTGTGAAGTGCCACAATTTCTTAAAGGAAAAAAAAATGGATGAAATACTGTATTGAAACGCATGTTACTGTATGGATAAACTGAGAAAATACTAAATGAAAGAAGCTATTCCTTGATGTGGATTAGAAATGGAGAACAGAGGGGAGCAGAAGCTGTTACTGAGCATGCTGTGACATTGAGGTTACTGTGGCCAAACAGAATTCTGTAAAGTACTGGGAAGGGAGAAATGCCTGCAGTAAGGGGCAGTGGCAGGGTGCCATTTAGGGCACAGTTAGTTAAAAGATACCTGTTATATTGCTGTACAGTTTTTGAGCCCTCTTTGAAAAAGCTAATAATTAACTGCTGTTTCTTCATGGTAAGAAGGAAGATAGAATACTCAGGATGGGGAATTGTTTTACTTTTGCCACTTAGTATTTAAAAAGCATGGGCAAATTGTTTAATATCTTTGAGTCTTGTGTTATAAGGAGATAATTAAGTTCTTTGGGGTATTAGAGGCTTAAATGAGAAAATATGTGAAGTATTTTCACCTCTGTAACAGTTTATCATTCTTTTTTATGGTTTTCTTTAGTGCAATATACACTAGGATATCAATGTTACTGTAACATGTTATAGAAGAGGCTTTTAATGTAGTACAGTGATTTTTCAACCAGTATACCATACTGGTGTGCCGTGAAAGGATCTTAGGTATACTAAGGAAACTTTAAAAATTATTATTTAAATTATTTTTGAAAGAAATTCAAAGCACAGAGTCTTTTGGAAGCAGAGTCTTACTATGTCGCCCTTGGTAGAGTGGCGTGGTGTCACTGCTCACAGCAACCTCAAATTCTTGGGCTTAAGTGATTCTCTTGCCTCAGCTCAAGTAGCTGGGACTATAGCCGCCCAACACAACACCTGGCTATTTTTTGTTGTTATTGTTGTTGTAATTGTCGTTTAGTAGGCCTGGACAAGGTTTGAACCCATCAGCCCAGGTGTATGTGGCCAGCACCCCAACCACAGAGCTATGAGTGCCGAGCCCGTATTCTTTTTTTTACTCCTTTTTTTTTTTTGATTAATGTGATTTAAGTGTGGAAATTTAACTATAGATTCAAGTGTGCCATCAGATAAAAAAGGTTGAAAAACACTGATGTAATGATTGATCTATGATTTAATTACCATTTCTTCTTTTAGTTGGTGTCCAAAATTTTGTCCATGTGTCAGGTGCTAGACTTAGTATTATGCCAGATGTTGATCTTACAGAGTATGTAATCTGATGTTGTAGAGAACATGGATTGTGTTATAATATGAATTGTGCTACCATGTTTATAACAAATATGTACTGTTCTCTTTCATCACTCTAAAAGATTTACCAAAAAAGAATATAAACAGGGAATAAGAAAAGAACTTTCTAGTAAATGTAAGAAAAAATATTCAGCCTGTTTAATAAAATAAATGTAATATAAATGGGATATATTTTTATAAAAAACTGGTAATGTCTTTTAAAAGAACTTTTCTTTCTTGATCTTTTTCTGAATTAGAAAACTAACACATCTGGTTTAACTAAAACATTAAATACAAATCTCGTTTTCTCCCATCAACTCCCTTTCCCCCAAAACACCACAAAATCATTGGAATTAGAGAAATATAAAGCATAACTGAGTAGAAAGGGGATCTGTCTATGTGTAGCAGATGTGATTACCATTGCTAGCAATAGAGTTACTAGGTCCCCCCCTTTTCAGTTTCTTTCCAGACATTTTTTGTGTGTAAAACAAGTATACATACTATTTATATAAATTTTTACAAAATTGAGGATATAATATGCAGTTTTCTGCAAAATAAACTGAGAAAATACTAATTGAAAGAAGGTATTCCGTGATGTGGATTAGAAATGGAGAATAGAGGGAAGCAGAAGCAGAAGTATTCTTCAGTTCTGTAATTTAGATGTATTTAATTTTATTAGGCTTGCCCCTATAGAGAAGTATTTAAGGAATTAGTTTTTAAGCTTTTCCTGACTGCTTTACCAAATATCATTAAATGGAAACATATGTGTATTCATTTGGGACTTTAGTAGGATACATTCCTAAAGGTAGAATTGCTTGATTAAATGATACAGCTCTTTTATATGTTAATAGTACAGTAAAATTAACTTTAAAAGAAGCTAATTCTAACTCACATTCTAATAAAACTTTTGTGAGTACTTAGTTTACTGAAACACATATTTTTGACTTTATATTTTTACCATCTGATAGGAAACTAACACTTTTTCTATTATGAAGTTAAGTTTTTTCCATGTTTTTGCCATTTCTATGAGTTGCATGTTTCTTTGGTATTTATTAATTGGAGAGATTTATTAACATAGATATTAATGTTTGTGTTTCGTGTGTCAAATGATTTTTCCCATTTCTTTTGCTTACCCTTAATTTTTCTATAGTCTTTGTTAGGGTAAATCTTTCTGTGGTCATGTCTGTGTATTTGGAGACTTCTTTAGAGTATAGGGAGAGTGATTTGTCTCATGCTTAAGGCTGAATTCCCCTGGAAAATTATGTTTCTCTGTATTTTTTTCTATTTCTATTAGAGTTTTAAAAAGTATTGATATTTTAATCTTTCTTATCTTATAGTGTTCTGCCATTTTTATTTTATATAAAGTTCCCACATGTTCTGGGCTCTCCTGTTTTCATTGATCCTTTCCAATGTCCTGCTACCATACCATGTTGCAGCTTTATAGTGTATTTTTGTTGTTGTTTTAGAGACAATGTCTCACTTTGTCACCCAGGCTGGAGTGCAGTGGCACCGTTATAGTTTACTGCCTCAAACTCCTAGGCTCTAGTAATCCTCCTGCCTCAGCTTCCCTAAATACTGGAGGTACTGGTGTGAGCCACCACACCTAGCCTTACAGCATATTTTAGTTTTTGGTAAAGGTCTCCATCTTTTCCCCTTAAAAAATTTTTGCTTATTTTCACACATTTATATGGATATGAGTGAGGTCTGAAAACATACTGATGGAGATTTGACTGGAACTTCATTGATACTAATTTGGGCAGGACAAAGATTTTTATTTATTTTTTTGGATTTGATTACTTGCTGTTATTGGATTCAACCAGATACTGCACAACTTTTGATAATAGTCCCTATAAAATTTTTTTTTTATTGTTGGGAATTCATTGAGGGTACAAGATACCAGGTTACACTGATTGCATTTATTAGGTAAAGTCCCTCTTATAATTGTGTCTTGCCCCCAAAAGGTATGTCACACATCGAGACCCCACTCCTCTCCCTCCTTCCTTCTCTCTGCTCTTTCTTTCTCCCAGGCCACTTCTTCCTTCTCTCTCTCCCTGTGCTCTCCCCTTCCCCCCACTCCCAACCATGTACTAAGTCACTAATTGTCCTCATATCAATATTGAGTACATAGGATTCATGTTCCTCCATTCTTGTGAAGCTTTACTGAGGATAACGTGTTCTATTTCCATCCAGGTTAATACAAAGGATGTAAAGTCTCCATCTTTTTTAATCTGATAGTATTCCATGGTATACATATACCACAGTTTGTTAATCCATTCCTGGGGTGATGGGCAGTTAGGGTGTTTCCACATTTTGGCGATTGTAAATTGAGCTGTGATAAACAGTCTAGTGTAAGTGTCTTTATTGTAGAAGGATTTTTTTCCTTCTGGGTAGATGTCCAATAATGTGATTGCAGGATCAAATGGGAACTCTAGCTTAAGTTCTTTGACTTACTGAGTTCTCCATACTTCCTTCCAAAAAAGTTGTATCAGTTTGCAGTCCCACCACTGTGTAAAAGTGTTCCCTTCTCTCCACATGAACACCAGCATCTGCAGTTTTGAGATTTTGTGATGTAGGCCATTCTCACTGGGGTTAGATGGTATCTCAGGGTGGTTTAGACTTGCATTTCTCTAATAATTAGGGATAATGAACATTTTTTCATATATTTGTTATCCTTCATCTGTCTTCTTTAGAGAAGGTTCTGTTCATGTCTCTTGCCCAGTGATATATGGGATTGTTGGCTTTTTCCATTAATCATGTGGATTAATTTGAGTTCTCTATAGATCCTAATTATCAAGCTTTTGTCTGATTCAAAATATGCAAATATCTTTTCCCAGTGCATAGGTTGTCTATTTGCTTTGGTTGTTGTCTCCTTAGCTGTACAGAAGTTTCGTTAAGTCCCATTTATTTATTTTTGTTGTTGCAGTTGCCACTGAAGTCTTCTTAATAAAGGTCTTTCCCCAGGTCGATATCTTCCTGTGTTTTTCCCATGCTTTTTTTGAAGATTTGTATTGTTTCATGCCTATTTTATCCATCTTGAATCAATTTTAGTGAGTGGAGAAAGGTGCAGGTCTAGTTTCAGTTGTCTACATGTGGATATCCAGTTCTCCCAGTACTATTTATTGAATTGGGATTCATGCCCCCAGTATATGTTCTTGTTTGGTTTAATGAGGATTAGGTGGTTGTAAGATGTTAGTTTCATTTCCTGGTTTTCTATTCGATTCCAAATGTCTATGTCTCTATTTTTGTGCCAGTACCATGCTGTCTTGACTACTATGGCTTTGTAGTACAGCCTAAAATCTGGTATGGTGATGCCCCCTGCTTTGTTTTTATTACTAAGAAATGCCTTAGCTATACAGGGTTTTTCTGGTTTTATACAAAACGCAGAATCACTTTTTCCAAGTCTTGAAAGTAGGATGTTGGTATTTTAATAGAGATGGCATTGAATCAATAGATTGCTTTGGGAAGGATAGACATTTTAACAATGTTGATTCTTCCCAGCCATGAGCATGGTATGTTCTTCCGTTTGTTAATATCCTATGCTATTTCCTTTCTTAGGATTTCATAATTTTCTTTATAGAGGTCCTTCACCTCTTGTGTTAGGTATATTCATTCCTAGGTATTTCATTTTCTTTGAACCTTTGGTGAAGGGAGTTGTGTCCTTAATTAGCCTCTCATCTTGGCTGTTATTGGCATATACAAAGGCTACTGACTTGTGGCTATTGATTTTATATCCTGCGGCATTACTATATTTTTTGATGACTTCCAGGAGTCTTGTGGTTGAGTCTTTGGGGTTCTCTAAGTATAAGAGCATATCGTCAGCAAAGAGGGAGAGTTTGACCTCCTGTGCTCCCATTTGTATCTCCTTTATTTCCTTGTCTTGCCTAATTGTATTGGCTAGAACTTTCAGCACTATGTTGAATAGTAATGGTGATAGAGGGCAACCTTGTCTGGTTCCAGTTCTGTGTGGGAAAGCTTTCAGTTTTACTCTGTTAAGTAAAATATTAGCTGTGGGTTTGTCATGGATAGCTTCAATCAGTTTAAGAAATGTGCCTATACTCTGAATCAGTGTTCTAATTAGAAAAGGATGCTGGATTTTATCGAATGCTTTTTCTGCATCTATTGAGAGGATCATATGGTCTTTGTTTTTGCTTCTGTTGATATGGTGAACAACATTTATGGACTTTCTTATGTTAAACCAGCCTTACATGTCTGGTATGAAACCTACTTGATCATGATGTATGACTTTTTTGATGATAAGCTGTAATCTATTAGCTAGGACTTTGTTGAGCATTTTTGCATCTGTATTCATTAGTGAAATTGGTCTGAAGTTCTCCTTTTTTAGTTGGTTTTTTTCCTGGTTTTGGTATCAAGGTGATGTTTGCTTTGTAGTACATGTTGGGGAAGATTCCTTCTGGAATCATTGACAAGTATATTAAGGTAATGCTGGCCAGTAAAAAATGTTAAAAGTTTTAGAGAGTATTTAAGGACTGTGGTATATGTGTACCATGGAATACTATTCAGCCGTAAAAAGGATGGAGACTTTACATCTTTTGTATTAACTTGGATGGAGTTGAAAGACATTCTTTTTAGTAAAGTGTCTGTCACAAGAATGGAAAAGCAGGCTTGGCACCTGTAGGTCAAGCAGCTAGGGCTCCAGCGATAGACACTGGAGCTGATGGGTTTGAGCCCAGCCAGGGCCTGCCAAACAACAATGACAACTACAACCAAAAAATAGCCAGGTGCTATGGCAGGCGCCTGTAGTCCCAGCTACTTGGGAGGCTGAGGCAAGAGAATCGCTTAAGCCCAAGTGTTTGAGGTTGCTGTGAGCTGTGATGCAACTGAACTCTATTGAGGGCAACTCAGGTAGTGAGATTCTGTGTCAAAAAAAAAAAAAAAAGAATGGAAAAGCAAGTATTCGATGTACTCAATATTAATATAAAGGCAGTAGATGAGCTAATACACACCCACATAAGGGAAAAACTCAATTCCAGGGCGGGGCGGGGGTGGGTTGGTGAGCTCCCATATAGTCAGCACAATGTTAGGCTATATGGCACACCTTCTGGGTACGGGACACAGCTACATCAGGGGCTTTACCTAACAAATGCAAACATTATAACCTAATTGTTTATATTCATATTAATCTGAAATAAACAAAAACTAAAAAATTTAAGGAGATAATATAGAACCTGGCATATGCTGTATGCTAGATAGTTGATTTTGTTTTAAACTTTACCTATAACTTTATTTTACTTATAACCATATCAACACCATCTTAAAAGTATAGTTTTTGTGCTTAAGCTACTATTTTTTTTAGAGATGAGATCCCATTCTTGCTTAGGCTGGCCTTGAGCTCTCCTGGTCTTAAGAAATTATTATAATAATTATAATAATAAATATATAGTGTGCTATATATTACTATAATAAATATATAGTGTGCTTTAACACTATAATATATAGTGTGCTAATAATTACTATAATAAATATGTAGTGTGCTTTAACTCTGTAGTTCTGTTTTTTGAAACAAGTAAAATCATGACTTTATATAGATTTAGCTACAAAAATATTGTCATTGTATTATATTTTGCTTATAAAAACAAAACATTAGAATTTGAGTTCATGTCACTTTTGGATTTTTCAGGCACCAAATTTTCAGTTAGGAGATTCTTGTGATAAGTTTAATTGTAATGGTATTTTCTAACAAATGTTATACAAGTAAGATTTGTCCATTTTTCGCAGATATTTGGGTAACAGGAACTGAATGAGTTTTGCATTTCAGAAAGCTTTTTGTTATTTATCTCTGACTTAAAATGAATTTTACATTATGTCCTAGATTTAATATAACCAACAAATTTTCAACTTGCCTAAGTTCAGATTCTTTTATTACTTCATGTTATCTCTGCAGCAGCTACTTTACGAACCAAGATTCCTTTATTGATACTTCCACGTCTCTATTCTTCTTCCCTCCTGCTGTTTCCCCAGTATATTTTATTGCATAAGAAAGGCTAGACTGGGACGGCGCCTATGGTTAAAGGAGTAGAGCATGGCCCCCCCCAAAAAAAACTGGAAAAAAAAAAAGCTAGACTGGCATTCTGCCTCTGAATATTAATAGTGATTACATTTGTCTCAGATGGAGGTTGCATATACTTTTCACTATACCTGCAATTCTTACAGCAGATACTACATTAAATGATGGCAATTTTATGGAGCACTCATAATTAAGGTACTTAAAAGTTGCTTAAACAAGGCTGGGTGTAGTGGCTCATACCTATAATCCTAGAGCTATGGGAGGCCGAGGTGGGTGGATCACCTGAGTGCAGGAGCTCAAGACCAGCCTAAGCAAGAGTGAGATTTCATCTCTAAAAAAAATAGTAGCTTAAACATAACACTATACTTTTAAGATGGTGTTGATATGGTTATAAGTAAAATAAGTTGTAGGTAAAGTTAAAAAAAAAAAGCAAGGTAAAAGATGATACTTTAAAAGATGAAGTTGCTTCAGACATATTAAAAAGTTATAAATTAATCTAAATTCCCTAAATCAGTTTATGTGTTAGTCTTTTTAAATAATAATTTTGACTATTTTAACTCTAGACAATTGTCTTTGACAAAAAAATTATGAAAACAACACTAAAAAAGAACCTACATACTATTTTTGAAAATTAATACATGCTTCTGATAAATCTTTAAAAAAATGGATTTGGCATTTTTAATTTAAAAATATATAATGTAAAAAAATAAATGTAATGCTTACTGTATGGGTCAGATATTGCTCTAAACTTTTTATAAATACTAATTCATTTAATTCTCATATCAAATCTGTGAGGAATAGATAAGAAAGTAAGGTGCAGAGGAAAAGTCAGATACACTCCATATTTGATATGTAAAAAATAGTGACCAGAAATACTCATTTCAGTTTGTTTGATATTAATAGAATATAGAGAATCTAATTGTGTATCATGGACTTTGGTGGGAAAATATGTTTGGAACTCAGATTTAAGGCTGGATGCTTACCTATCCCACTCCCAGTTGTAGTGGCATTAAGTGAAATGGTTTCTATTCTTTCTATTCCTACCTCCTTTAGTGAGGACATATTAGGTAGCGCACTGTCACTGGTGGCCTCAGTGGCTTCAGTGGCTTGAAAGTAGGAATAAAGACCTTGGGGTGAACCAGGAAGTTTTCAGAGTTGGAAGCTTGGAGAACCAGAGTTTTGTTTGGGCCTCATTTTGATATAAACAACTTATGGTTTTGAGGTATGTGAGTGGTTTCGTGTTGGCATGGTAACCAAACCTAAAACTTTGACTTTTGCCCTTTCAGTAATTAGTCTATTTTTCTTTTCATTGCTCCTGCCACTCTCAGCCACACTTCTTGTAATAAGCATGTATTTATTTTTAGGTTTCCTACCACTAATAGCAATCGAGAAAGGGAGATGTTATAGATCCCTTTTGCCAATATTCACAACCTACTCTCTAGCCCCAGGCCATTTTTCTTTATTTTTCTATATGTCTTGACTATGGAGTAAATTATGCTGAAATTAAGATTCCTGAACATTTTTTAATTATGTAACAAATATTTGTGAACCACCTATTATATACCAGGCATTGTTCTAGGTGCTAGGAATAGGCAGTAAATTAAACCTTCAAGGTGCCTACCTCATAGTGTTCATATTTTGTCCTAAGAGCTGAGGGTCTGGGCTGGTATGCAGTTAGGAGAAAAGGGGAAATAGCTTACTCTTTTCTCTCTGTCCCAACTTGAACAGAACCAGGGGCAAAGGATAGTAGAGGAATATTCTGATTTACTCTCAGCGATACTGTGTGACTTGGAACTCCATTTTAGGTTAATCCTTTTCCCTTCTCCTGTTAAAGCTAGAAATGTTTTCTAGCAATTATGTATTAAAGGTAAAGAGAGCCACAGGAAGAAATATTTTTGCTTGCTTCTTTCTCTTTATAAAGTTTAGGCAAAAATGGTTTTGCATTTCATGTAAATGTCTTGAAAATTTACCCATTTATACATTTGATTTACTCATTTGCTTAAGAGCAATGCAGTTTTATAGCCTTTACTTAGTTTTATGGTCAGAACTGTTAAATAATGTCCTTTAAATTCTATGATTATTTCTAATGCTAAATTTGAGAAGGTGGAGTTGTGATTCAGCTTATACTCTACTTTTGATTATACATACATTTTCATGAGGTTAAGATATTATTTAATAATAATTTTTAAATTATTTTCTGAGACTCTGGCCAAGAAATTTAGCCCTTGGGTATTTTCTTTTGGTGCCACACGTGCCATAACCTTCAATTATGGATTGATCACTTAATACTAAACCTGTTAGAAGAAAATCATTACAGCCATGTTCTCCTCAATTTAGGGTCAGCAAGGCTAGGACTTTATTTGTCCTTAATCAGTTCTTTTCCATTCTGCAAGTTAAAGATTCCTATTTGGCTTCTATTTTCTTTCTCCCAAATAGAAGACCTTGCTTCGTTTTGCAGCAAAAGTCAAACTTCCGTAGGAAGAACTCTCACTCAACTTACAACTTTTCCTGCACTATACTCTCTTCAGTCTATATCTGTTTCCCTTTTTTGTCCCAGAGCATGTAGTATTTCTCCTTCCTATGTAAAGCTGTTTCCTTGAAGTTCCTGTAAGTTCTGAAAATTTAATGCATGTTATCTCTTCTGTTTTCAACTGCTTTCCTGTCTGCTAGCTTCTTAACCTTCAGCCTTAAACCTACTCAGATCTCTCCTGTCTTAAAACAAACAAAAAAACCTTTCTCTAATTTTATCTGCATATGGGTCATTACTCTGTTTTATTCCTTCTCTCTGTTGCCAGACTTAGCGAAAGGGTAATCAGTACTTGGTGGCTGTACTTCCTTGTTGTGTCATTCATTTTATTGGTTTGAATTTTCTTACTGTTTTATAGAGATAAGGACAGTAATAACCTCTTGCCAAAACTATGTTTTTTTTTCTTACTTTACATGGGCAGCATTTATTATGTTGATAATAAATATGATTAGCTTTTTATAAATCCTGGCTTTTCTGAAGGAGCTGTCTTGAAGCTTCTCTCTTTGATGGTTGCTTTATAGCTCTCCTCAAAGACGCTCTGTCTTATTAAACGTTCAGTGTTCCTCAGGGATATGTCCTTGGTGATGATTTTCCTACTGAAATATTTTCTTAGCTCTATGATTTTTAGCATCATTTTCTCTATGCCACTACTTCATACAAATGCTTCCAGATTCGAACTGCATCTGTTTTTCTAGATACTTCCATGTTCACATCTCACAAAAGTATCTCAAACTCAGCATGTCCTTCACCCCCATTATCCTGCTTGTCAGTAATTCTGCTTTAAATCTCAGCTTAAATATCTCTTCCCGATACCCCAGTCAGGTTTCATCTTTTAGGATAACACTGAATTCCTAAATCTGTCAATTAATGCTACAGTTATTTTATTTACATATTTGTCTTCAGTGCTACATTATGAGGCTCCTAAAAAAAGCAACTCTCATTTAACCTTGTCCTTATAAACAGTGGACTTCTATTGATTGTTCTGTTGAATAGTTTCACGAAGTTAAAATTCCAAACTAATTGATATAGTAGAAAGAATTTTATAAAATAATTAATATAGTTTAAAGAATTCATATAAAATGTATCATTTATGAAATCACTTAAATTAGATTTTATCAATGTAAAGTTGGAGTTTTAATTCACATTTACCATCTGCTTGTTTCTACTTCCAACTTTTGCTCACTTGCTAATCTTAACAAATAGGATCTAGGTTTAATAAAAATAATTTCTACAATGAATAATTGCAAGTTGATTTATTTTTTTTCCCAAATCCTTTTCTCGAAATGGGGTTTTCCCTCATTAGGAATAATCCTACTGAAAAATTTTAAAACACACTTTTATAAATTGTGCTAGCTATAATTTTACCTTATTTTTGATAATCTTTTGGTTGTGTGTGAAATACTATTTTAGAAGTAGTAATAAGTGAAAAATTTAGTTTCATTTCATTTGAAACAGTATGCCATTGAATTGATTATTTTCTTAAAATAGGTTCTTCTTGCCTATTTTTATATAAACAGTTTGAGAAGAAAATTAATAAAAACAAATGCTTTTATTCTGTCTCAGTTTTAAAACCAGTTCTGTTCACAAGTATTCTATGTGAAGTAATTTTTGTTGTTGCCAGAGTAAGCCAAGGTTTAGGGTCTTTCTGTAGTAGTGGAAAAGGTTAGTCAGAGTCACATTTTGGTATCTTTTCTGGCTCTCTATCATTGCTTCTCCTCCCTACTCTATCCTTCTTTACTATGCTTATCAGAACGGAAGTAGTAATAACATTTCTTGAGTACTAACCATGTGGGGTGGGTATTTTAGTAGCAGAAGTGATAATAGCTACCACATGTTTTTCTTCTTCACCACTGAAATTTGAAAGAAAAAGAAATTCTATGTAAAAATAATATTTTAAAATAGTTCTGTTGTACTCTTCCCTCCTCAATTGCTAATGACTCCATCAGTGACCTCAAAACTCTTATAGTTTGTCTACAAAGACGCTTTACTTAAAGCAGTTATTTTCTTTTTTGCTTGAAACAGCCAAAACATGCTATTGGAAGGAAAGGGAGGGTTAACTAAATTTCATGGAGCGTCAACTACATTTCATAGACCTTTGTGTCTTACATTTTCTTCCCAGCCTACATTTTAAAATGAAAATACTGGGAGAAAATTGAGTAATAAAATACTGTGGTACTCAACGTGGTAGTTGAAGTATTTGCTTCAAGATAATTTCATTAACTTTTTAAACTACAAGCTGCTTTAAGTTATGTGTGAATCAGATAGGTGATTCTGTATCTTTCTGATACATGAAGCTAACTATGTATATAAATGATGAATTGTCATTTTAACCCCCATTTTAAAAAGTGAAAAGACAGGTGAAATTATTCTTAATTATTCTTTTGTCAATAATTATTGTTATCAAAATTATTGAGGTAGTTTACATTTTTCATTACCTAATCTTCAACATCCATTTTGTATTATACACTTCACAGCACATCTTATTTGAGTTGGATCCAGCCACATTTCAAGTGCTTAGTAGCCAAAAGTGACTAATGCCTCTGAGTGGACAACGTAGTCCTAAAGTATAGCTTGATATTGGCCCTACTTTGGGGTATATATTGTATTCAACATGTTTTAGGGCCATCAAATTATCCTAATTTCTTTAATTTGGGCTTTTGTTTTTATTTTTGAGGATCCATCTTTCAATTGTTCTCACCCCTTTTAGCTGCCAAGCCATTCCTAGGGGCATGTGACTCATATTAGCCAAGAGCCTTGTAGTTCTTTTGTCTTTAGGTTTATGAGGTTGAGATGTCATATGTAGAGTGAGGTCCTATCACCTGTAAAGTAGAAGCCTGTGGGTGAGAAAGGGCTGTTGTTGCAGCAGACATCTTAAAACAGTGTACGTTCTGGGTAGAGCAAGCCCTGAGAAATGGAGAGAAGGAACTTAGGCTCTTGTCATAGAATTTTGAAAATAGAATGTTTAGAAAATTGGTAAATTGCCTTTTATTGTTGAAGTCAGAGTGCATTAGGTTTTCTGTCACTTTTAGTAACATTCCAAGTAAACAAGAAGTGTGGATTAGAGAGTTCCAGCTTGAAATAGCCTTTTAGTTTAGAATGCCCTAGCAGCAGAATGTTGTTCTGGGTTTGATGGGAAGGTTTCTACCAAGGAGAAGTCAGATTCATTGTGATTTGTAGGGTTTTGGAGGCTTGAGATGACTTGTTGCTAGGTTTTTTTACAGACCTGCTGGTGGGATAGACATGAAAGAATTTAACCTAATTACAGTGAACAATGATAACTAGTTGCTCTAATCAATGACAGGGATCAGAAATGAAAATTAATGGTTTGGTGAAGCACCTGTAATCCTAGCTCTCAGGGGGGCAAGGTGAGTGGATTGCTTGAGCTCAGGAGTGGATTGCTTGCTTAGGAGCAAGAGCGAGATCTGTCTCTATTAAAAATAGAAAGTGGGCTCAGCGCCTGTGGCTCAACAAACTAAGGCGCCAGCCACGTACATCTGAGCTGGTGGGTTTGAATCCAGCCTGAGCCCGCCAACAATGACGGCTGCAACCAAAAAATGGCCGGGTGTTGTGGGCGCCTATAGTCCCAGCTACTTGGGAGGCAGAGGCAAGAGACTCACTTGAGCCCAGGAGTTGGAGGTTGCTGTGAGCTGTGATGCTGCGGCACTCTACCCAGGGTGACAGCTTGAGGCTCTGTCTCAAAAAGAAAAAAAAAAAAAAGAAAGTGCTGCACATCTGTAGTCCCAGTTACTTGGGAGATTGAGGCAAGAGGATTGCTTGAGTCTAGGACTTTAAGATTGCGTGACTCAGGGTAGCGCCTGTGGCTCAGTGAATAGGGTGCCAGTCCCATTTACCAAGGGTGGTGGGTTCGAATCCAGACCCGGACAAACTGCAACAACAACAAGAAAAAAAGAAAAAAAAAAGATTGCTGTGACTCTAACCTGGGGCAGCAGGGTAGAGTTTTTTGTCTCAAAAAAAAAAAAAAAAAAAGAAAGAAAAGAAACAGGAATGCAAATAACATAATTGTTTATTATCTGGTGGTAGTCTCATTGCATCTTGTTATTTGTTTTGCCTATGAGTTTAGAGCTTATAGTTATCCTTTACTGAATTTAAAATCTCTTATATTTGAGACTTTAAACTATAATATATTTTTCTTTTCAAAATAAAGTTCCTCTTTAAGAAATACAAAAGTAGGCTTGGCGCCCGTAGCTCAGTGGTTAAGGCGCTGGCCACATACACTGGGGCTGGCAGGTTCAGACCCACTCCGGGCCTGCTAAACAATGACAACAACAAATAGCCAGGCATTGTGGCAGGTGCCTGTAGTGCCAGCTACTTGGGAGGCCGAGGCAAGAGATTCACTTGTGCACAAGAGTTTGAGGTTGCTGTGAGCTGTGCTGCTGCAGCACTCTACCGAGGGCAACATAGTCAGACCCTGTCTCAAAAAGAAAAAAAAATATATAAAAGAATGAGTTTACTATAATCATAGAAATAATGTAATTATGTTTTCCAAGATTGAAATTATATGTTAGTATTACAAAAAAAGAACTGAAATAATTATATAAATGAAAAATTAAATTCCCATTTATCTTGCCATTTTCTGTATCCTTTGTGCTAAAAAAATAAAGCAATAACAGAAAAACATATTTAAATAGTATAAACAGTCAACCTTTGAGCAATGTGTATTTGAACTGCATGGGTTCACTTATACACAGATATTTTTCACTATGTGTATTGGAAATTTTTTTTGAGATTTATGACTATTTGAAAAAACTCGACAGACAAACCATGTAGTCTAGAAATGTAAGAATAATTTTTTTAAGTTAGAGATGATTTCATAAGATAATATGTAGATATTTATGTATGTGTTAATAAGACCTTATGTTATTTGTGAGGCTCTGGTCAACGGTAGGCTATTAGTAGTTAAGTTTTGGTAGTCAAAAGTTAAATGTGGATTACACATGCAACCTTTAACCCTCACATTGTTCAAGAGTCAACTACATATACTTAGAGAACATTTGTGTGCATGTCAGAGACAGGCATTCAGGCAATGTTAAACACAGAGAATCCCACATAAACACATACATAATAGTTTTTTTGCCTTATATGCTTAAATATGTTTTCCTCAATGTCTTTGTGAATTAATGGTCATTTCTTTTTATTGCTAAATAATATTCCATTGTCTGGATGTACCATAGTTTGTTTATCTGTTCACCTATTGAAGAACACTTTTGTAGCTTCCAAGTTTTGGCAGTTATGAACCAAGTGGCTATACACATCCACATACAGGTTTTTGTGTAGATAAATTTTTACTCTTTTGGTTAAATACTGAAAATTGTTGGATTATATGGTAAGAGAATGTTTGGTTTTTTGAGAAACTGCCCAACTGTCTTCCAAGTGACTATCATTTTGTGTTCCCACAAGCAGTAAATGAGGGTTCCTATTGCCCCACGTTCTCTTCAGCATTTGGTATTTCAGTGTTTTGGATTTTTGCAATTCTAATAGGTACATAGTAGTATTTTGTTTTGTTTTAATTTGCAAATCTTTAATGAACTATAATGCTATGATTTTTTCATGTTCTTATTTGCCATTGGTTTATCTTCTTTGGTGAGATACCTGTAAGGATCTTTTGCCCGTTTTTTAATTGCACTGTTTGTTTTCTTGTTGAGTTTTAAGAGTTCTTTGGATATAATGGATACCAGTCTTTATCAGGTATGTATTTTATAAAGATTGTCCCTGTGCGACTTGTCTTTTCATTTTCCTAATGGTGTCTTTTGAACAGCCCAAGTTTTAAATTGTAACACTGTCCAATTTACCAATTTCTTGCATATGTTGTGGTTTTGGTATCTTATCTCAAAAGTCATTGCCACACCCAGGATTGCCTAGATTTTTTTCCCACATTATTTCTTGGAGTCTAATTTTGCAGTTTATGTCTGTGATAATTTTGAGTTAGTTTGAGTGAAAGGCATTAAGGTTTGTGTCTGATTCATTTTTCTTTGCTTGTCTTTGTCCACTTGTTTCAGCAGCATTTCCTGTAAAGACTGTCTTTTCTCTGTTGATATTGAAGTGCCTTTACTCCATTGATTTGTTTGTTTGTTTTGAGACAAGTCTTACTACGTTGCCCTCGGTAGAGTGCTGTGGCATCACAGCTCACAGCAACCTCCAACTCTTGGGCTTAAGTGATTCTCTTGCCTCAGTGTCCCAAGTAGCTGGGACTACACCACAACTTGTTTGCAGCGTCCACCACAACTTGTTTGCAGTTGTCATTGTTGTTTGGCAGGCCCGGGCCGGGAATGAACCCACCAGCCTTGGTGTATGTGGCTGGTGCCCTAACTCACTGAGCCTTAGGAGCTGAATCCCTTTACTCCATTGTTAAAGATCACTTGCCTGTTTTTTATGGCTTTATTTTTGGGCTTTCTTAATCTCCCCCCATTACTCTAGTTGTCTATTTTTCACTAGCTTTTTTTTTGAGACAGAGCCTCAAGCTATCACCCTGGATAGAGTGCTGTAGCATCACAGCTCATAGCAACCTCCAATTCCTGGGCTCAAGCGAGTCTCCTGCCTCCGCCTCCCAAGTAGCTGGGACTACAGGCACCCGCCACAGCGCCTGGCCATTTTTTGGTTGCAGCTGTCATTGTTGTTCGGTGGGTCTGGGCTGGATTCGAACCCGCCAGCTCAGGTGTAGGTGGCTGGCGCCTTTGCCCGTTGAGCCATAGGTGCCGAGCCTTTCACTAGCATTTTATTAAGTGTTGAAGGTGGATATAGTCAGTTCTCTTAACTTTGATCTCATTCAATATTGTCTTCCTATTACAAGTCTTTTGCTAGCTCCATGAACTTCAGGATCAGTTCATTGATACCTAGAAAATAATTGTTGAGGTTTTGATGGGAACTGTATTCAATCCATACTTCAGGTTGGGAAGAATGGATATCTTGACAACATTGCGTTCCATGTGCATGGAATATTTCTCCATTTATTTGGCTTTTTAAAATTTCTTTGATCAGAGTTTTATATTTTTCCTCATATAGATGTTGTATATTTTTAAAATGTCAGACTCTAACTGTTCATTGTTGGTACATAAGAAAGCATCTGTGATTTGGTATCTATCACAAATCTGGAATCATTCTCGGTCATTATCCCTTAAATTTTTTTTCTTTTTCTTTGCTCCTATTCCTACTTGCACATATGTTGGGCCTGTTTTAACTATCCCATACTTCTTGGATATTCTGTTTTTTTCATGCTTTTTTCTCTTTGCATTTTAGTTTTGGAAGTTCCTATTGACATACCTTCAACCTCATTAATTGTTTCCTTGGCCACATCTACTATGTTGATGATCCCATCAAAGATGTTCTTTAATTCTGTTAGAGTTTTTTTTTTTTTTTTTGTAGAGACAGAGTCACACTTTATCGCCCTGGGTAGAGTGCCGTGGCGTCACACTGCTCACAGCAACCTCCAGCTCTTGGGCTTAAGCGATTCTCTTGCCTCAGCCTCCCTAGTAGCTGGGACTACAGGCGCCTGCCACAGCACCCGGCTATTTTTTTGTTTTTGTAGTTCGGGGCCGAGGCCGGGCTTGAACCCGCCACCTTCAGTATATGGGGCCGGCGCCCTGCTCACTGAGCCACAGGAGCCGCCCTCTAATGAACTATATTTTTGTACTCGTTAACCATTGCTGCTTTATTCCCCCTTCCCCACTCCCCTTCCCAACCTCCGGTAAGCATCACGCTAGTCTCTGTGTCCATGAGATCAATTGTCAAACCCACAGTTCTGCAAAATGACAAACTACTTCTTTTCAGGGGCCTCCAGGGAGGCTGTGTATTTGTTGGACCTTGGGTGGACTTCATATTGTTTTTATTTTTTATTTCAGATGAATTTAGGGTACGAACAATTAGGTTACAATGTTTGCGTTTGTTAGGTAAAGTCCCTGTTGTAATTGTGTCCTGCACCCAGAAGGTGTGCCATATACCCTCACATTTGCTCTTTAAGTGGGAGCACACCAATCCCCCTCTCTCCTCCCCCCTACCCCCAACTTGAATTGAATCGAGTTTTTCTCTTGTGTGGGCATGTATTACTTCATCTATTGGTTTCATATTCGAATCGAGTACATTGGATACTTGATTTCCCATTCTTGTGTTACTTTCCTAAGAAGAATGTGTTTCAATCCCATCTAGGGTAATACAAAAGATGTAAAGTCGGCTCGGTGCCCGTAGCACAGTGGTTACAGCACCGGCCACATACACCAAGGTTGGTGGGTTCGAACCCAGCCCAAGCCTGCTAAACAACAATGACAACTGCAACAAAAAATAGCTGGGCATTAGTGCAGTTGCTTGTAGTCCCAGATACTTGGGAGGCTGAGGCAAGAGAATTATTTAAGCCCAAGAGTTTGAGGTTGCTGTGAGCTATGACATCACAGCACTTTACCAAGGGTGACATAGTGAGACTGTCTCAAAAAAAAGAAAAAGAGATGGCTCGGCGCCTGTGCCTCAATGAGCTAAGGCACTAGCCATGTACACCTGAGCTGGCGGGTTCGAATCCAGCCCGGGCCCACCAAACAACAATGATGGCTGCAACCAAAAAATGGCCTGGTGTTGTGGTGGGGGCCTGTGGTCTCAGCTACTTGGGAGGCCGAGGCAAGAGACTCGCTTGAGCCCAGGAATTGGAGGTTGCTGTGAGCTGTGATGCCAGGGCACTCTATCCAGGTGACAGCTTGAGGCTCTGTCTAAAAAAAAAGAAAGAAAGAAAAAGATGTAAAGTCTCCATCTTTTTTGATGGCTGAACAGTATTCCACGTATGCATATACCACAGTTTCTTAATCCATTCGTGGGTTGATGGGTGTTCAGGTTGTTTTCACATCTTAGCAATTATAAGAAATTCATATTTAAAGAGTAGTGATATGAACGGAATCTCAGTGTGAGGTCTGCACGTGGCCAGATCTGCTGAAGCTCAATAAGCCGAACTTGGGAACTGGGCACTGAGGAAGGTGTGGCCAACGGGGGAGAGGAGGAGGAGGTCAGGAAGGTCACTCATGACAGTTCACCTGGGGCTTGAAGGGTGAAGAGTTTTCTAGCACTGGTGCACAAGTGGCATGGAGAACATTTTGACCATAGGGAATAGTCTTTGTAAGGAACAGAGATAACAAAAGGCAAAGCTTGTTCAAAGAACAGGAGAGCGCACTTCTGTGTGTCTGTATGTAGGAAGAGAGAGAGAAGTATTACAAAAACCTTGATCGTGGCTCGGTGACCGTAGCACAGTGGTTACAGCGCCAGCCACATACACCGAGGCTGGCAGGTTCAAACCCAGCCTGGGCCACCTAAACAACAATGACAACTGCAACAACAATAACAACAACCAAAAATAGCTGGGTGTTGTGGCAGGCACCTATAGTTCCAGCTACTTGGGAGGCTGAGGCAAGAGAATCGCTTAAGCCCAAGGATTGGAGGTTGCTGTGAGTTTTGATGCTACAGCACTCTATTGAGGGTAACGTAGTGAGACTTTGTCTCCAAAAACAACAATAACAACAAAAAACCCCAACAAACCTTGATCATGAGGCTGAAAATTTAGAATTTATTCTGAAATACTACTGGATAAAGGATCAGTATTTCAGCTGATAAAGAATCACTTGATATTTTTATATTTCTTTTTTCCTTTTTGAGATAGAATCTCTCTGTCGCCATCAGTACCCTGAAATCTCTCTTTGTCGCCCTCAGTACCCTGAAACTCTTGGTCTCAAGGGATCTTCTTGCCTCAGCCTCCGAGTAGCTGGGACTACAGGTGCCTGCCACAGCACCTGAGTTGATATTTTATGGCTGGGGTGCGGTGGGGGAGTGACTCAAAAACTGCTGTTAGGTGGGAGTGTGGGTTTACAGTAGTCTGGCAGGGCTGGGAGCTGAGTGGGAAGTTCAGATGAATTAAAATGGAATTAAAGACATGTAGTTCTTTGCCAGTAGTAGCCACATTTGAAGGGCTCTGTTGCCACATGCAGGTCGTGGCTACCACGGGACAGTACAGATGAAGAACTTCTCCGTGCTGGGGCACGTTCTGTGGGAGTGCTGGTCCAGAAGGGGCCCAGAGTGTCCTCATGGGTGTAAGTGGTGCTCCCTGAAGGCGGAGGTCAGTCTCTGTGTAGCTGAATTGGAGGTCCTTAGACCCAGGGCTGGAGACGCGGCTGGCACGCCTTGGGTAGCCATCAGTGCTGTGTACAGGAAGGTGGAGAGAGAGGAGCAAAGCAGATGCGTGGAGAGCACAGAAGGACCTCCACCCTTGCACGAGGCAGACGCAGAGGGAATCAGGACCTGTCATCTTCCAGTTTCCTCGTGACACCTGATGTCTCGTTGACAATGCCTCCTCCACATTTACTCAGGCTAGTGTGTGTCATTTGTGTTTCTTGCAACCCGGTAATTTCTAAGCAGATGGACTCCCGGTCACCTAGCCCAGGACAGGACACATGTCAAGTGCTCGTTGGAAGCCTGTGGAGTTGTGGGATGAATGTGAGACTGGAAGGGAGGACGGACGGAGGCAGGGAGGCAGCCGAGGGTTTTCTCTGCATTCTTCCTTCCACCCCGTGAATCCAGATGGAAATGCTGGGGGCAGGCATCTCAGAGATGTCCCCTTCCTCCCTCACCCCTTTGGCACCTGAGATATGCACCCCCCGAAAGATAGCCATGTGTGTGGCTGGTGCTGTTCTGATGTCTTCCCTGCCTCACCACATTCTCACATCAATTCAGGTGGCAGTTTAGAGCCAATTAAAATTTATAAGCCACAGGTAGTGAGCAAAATCCCAAGGATTAATTTGCTCAGTGGAGTAGTAATCTGTGCAATGTCACGGGCGCTCCTTCAGCACACTCGGCAGGATGGAGATGGGGAGGTACGTCCCTTCTCAAGTTGGGCTGTAAATGCCCTAATTGGTCCCACTGGGCTGGGACCCACCTCCTTGGGGCAGTGTAAAAGGGCAGAGTCAGCTGTTTGGACGCCCAACTGAGCTGTCCAGAAATGAAGCCTCCCTCCTTGCTGTGAGTCAGGGATGCCGTCCTCTACCCAGCTGGCAGAGAGAGCCCCTCTTTCTGTCCAGCCCCCCTTCTGATGTGTGCTCCCCTCTGTACTGCCCTTGGGGCAAGGCAAGGGGGGTAGTAATGGACAGATCCAACCTGCCCCCAGGACCTGCTTCCCAGGGCTTTGTAATTAGAATCCTTCCCAATTAGAAGGTGGCATGAAATAGCATCCAGGTTAATAATATGGCAATGCCCACCTGTCCAGCCAGCCACCCTGACTCTAAGACAGCCCAAAGGCCAGGACAGAGGACTTGCTAATGAGGGGGCTGCACAGTCAGGGCTCCGAGACGGGCTGGATGTGAGCTTGCCCCCCAGGCTTTGGTGCTGGGATTTGAGAGACCTGAGTTCTGATGAAATTCTTTTCTCCATAGGAGCCTGGCTTTAGAGAACCTTGTCTCAGGGGAACTCGGTTTCTGCCTGGAGCATCTAAACTCAGTGTGGCAAGTCACAGAAAGTGACCCTGGAGCCTACAGGGGCTTACACAGCTTGTCCTGAGAGCTAGGCAGTGGCCAGCAGCATGGAGCCATTTATCATAATGGCTAAGAGGTGTGGCTTTGGGGCTGGGCAGACCTGGATTCAAGTCCTTGCTCTGAATTTATCCACTGGGGCCTTTAGGCAGGTTTCCAACTCTCTGAGCTTTTTCCTTTTTACTAGAATGGGGATCCAAATACCCACATTGTCGGATGACGTGGCTGGAGTGTTTAGGACAGTACTTGCAAATAGCCAACCCTTAATCACTGGTGGCTTTTATTATGTTGTTAATGGTAATGATAACAATAAAAATACTTTCGAGTGTCTTGAGTGCCAGTCTTTGCCCCTTACTTTCCCTTGGCCTCTCAACTTTCCTGCCCGTGGCAAAGACCTGTCCTCTCTTCCTCTGTTGTGGATTATGACAACAAAGTGGGGTAGTGGACAGGACATCTTTGAAATGCACATCATCAAGGCTTACGTATAAGAGATTATTAGTACCAATAAACTAAGTCAAAGGCCCCAGAATCCTCCAGAAATGGCTCCCTCAATCTGATGACATGGGGAAAAAAGTTCACGGCCAGAAGTTCCTCTCAGCTTCAGAGGGCTCTGTGACATTGGGGTGAGCATTAGTCCATGTTCATTGTTGCCAGCAACAGAAATCGACTGACTGATTTAAGTAGTAAAGGGATTATTATTTTTTTTTTTTTGAGACAGAGTCTCACTATGTTGTCCTCGGTAGAGTGCTGTGGCATCACAGGTCATAGCAACTTCAAACTCTTGGGATTAAGCGATCCTCTTGCCTCAGCCTCCCAAGTAGCTGGGGCTATAGGCACCCGCCACAACGCCTGGCTATTTTTTTGTTGTAGTTGCCATTGTTGTTTGGCAGACCCGGTCTGGGTTAAAACCTGCCATCCCCGGTATATGTGACTGGCGCTCTAGCCGCTGAGCTATAGGCACCAAGTCAGAAAAGGAATTTGTTGAAAGAGAATATGATAGCTCAGAGCATCAGCAAGAAAGCTGGGGAACCAGGATGAGGGTGTCTGGGCACCAGGAGCCCCGTCTGACCTGTGCCTCGGGGAAGGCTGGGTGTGGAGCTTGTGTTCCCTCCATCCTTGGGGATGTGCACCTGGTGAATACCTGGGTGCCCTGGGGACACGGGTGCTGCCTCTGCACCTGGCTGTGTTCTCCCCACGTTGCCTGTGAGGACTGGGGTATCTGTTTAGCTTTTCCCTAGTGACATGATAGACGTAAGTTGCGAAGATGTGCAGGAAAATTTTAGACAAGTGTCCGGCCTGTATTTTCTTCTGTATCAGGAGGGCTCTGCCTCCTGAACACTCTCCCAGGAGGACAGTGCCTTGTGAGAAGACTCAGACATTGGCTGGCTAAAGAGTTAGATGTGCCCATGACCAGTGAGAGAGATGGGGAGCATCCCCACCCAGGGCAACCTGATGGTGTTGAAACCTTAGCTGGTGTATTATCAGCATATTTCTGAATTGACTCTGTGCCTCTTTTTCTGCTGGGAATGGGACTGCAGTGAGTTGAGGCCCAGATCTTTTTTTTTTGGAAACAAGAGTCTTACTTTGTCACCCTCGGTAGAGTACTGTGGCGTCATAGCTCACAGCAACCTAAAACTCTTGGGCTCGAGCGATCTTCTAGTCTCAGCCTCTAAAGCTGGGACTACAGGCACCCACCAACAAGCCCTGCTATTTTTTTTTTTTTTTTGAGACAGAGCCTCAAGCTGTCACCCTAGGTAGAGTGCCGTGGCATCACAGCTCACAGCAACCTCCAATTCCTGGGCTCAAGCAAGTCTCCTGCCTCTGCCTTCCAAGTAGCTGGGACTACAGGCGCCCACCACAACACCCGGCCATTTTTTGGTTGCAGCCATCATTGTTGTTTGGCGGGTCCAGGCTGGATTCGAACCCGCCAGCTCAGGTGTACGTGGCTGGCGCGTTAGCCTGTTGAGCCACAGGCGCCGAGCCCAAGCCCTGCTATTTTTAAAGATAAGGTCTTACTTTTGCTTAAGCTGGTCTCAAACTTGTGAGCTCAAGCAATCCACTTGGCTTGGTCTCCCAGAGTGCTAGTATTATAGGCATGAGCTACCATGCCTGGCCTGGAATGATTTCTTAACTATAAATTCAAGTAATTCCAGGAAGGGGGCAAACCTAACAAATGAGCTCCGCTGGGTAAACTACTAAGCCTCTCTGAGCAGTTTCCTTATCTGTCAAGGAGAAGTGTCCAGGCTCAGCACTGTGGCTCAACTGGCTAAGGCGCCAGCCACATACACCCTGAGCTGGCGGGTTCGAATCCAGCCTGGGCCCGCCAAACAACAATGACGGCTGCAACCAAAAAATGGCCAGGCATTGTGGTGGGCACCTGTAGTCCCAGGTACTTGGGAGGCAGAGGCAGGAGACTCACTTGAGCCCAGGAATTGGAGGTTGCTATGGGCTGTGATGCCATAGCACTCTCTCCAGGGTGAAACCTTGAGGCTCTGTCTAAAAAAAAAAAAAAAAAAAAAGGAGAGGTGTCCAGACAGCATGGAGAGGCTGGGCCCTGGGGCATGGGCTGGATTGGATAGCCCCAGGGGGCGGTTGGGGGAGCCTTGCATGTGCCATGATGTGTCTGCAAGGCAGCTGGCTACGCACCAATTTTCATAGAACCAGCTTGGAAGCAGCTATGTATCCACAAATAGGACACTGGCTAAATACATCAGGGTACATCACCCCAGTAAGTACATTGCACTGTCCAAAAGCATGAGAAACCATATGTAGTGATTTGGGTCAATCTCTCAGAGACATTAAGGGGAAAAATGTAGGCAAAGAAATGTATGCTATGTGAAAATCTGTGGGCAAAAGACGTATTAGTAGATCTGTTTGTGTACATGTACGCTGTCTCTGGCCATAGTAGGTGCCTTCTAGAAAGGGTTTCTTGTGGGTTAGTGTTGGACGGAGGTGAGAGTGAGCCCCACTTTGTACTGTATCTACTTTGTTTATTTTTAATTTTTGAGACAGTTTCATCTGTTGCCCCAGGAAAGAGTGTCATAGTGTCAGCATAGCTCACAGCAACATTAAACTCCTGGGTTCAAGTAATCCCCTTGCCTCATCCTTCTAAGTAGCTGGGACTACTGGTGCCTGCTACAACACTGAGCTAGTTTTTTTTATTTTTTTAAGTAGATACCGGGTCTTCCTCTTGCTTGGGCTGATCTTGAACTCCTGAGCTCAAGCAATGAACTAGTTTTTCTATTTTCTTAAGTAGATACGGCGTCTTGCTCTTGCTCAGGCTGATTTTGAGCTCCTGAGCTCAAGCAATCCACCTGCCTCGGTCCCCCAGAGTGCTGGGATTATAGGCATGAGCCACCATGCCCCACCTTGTATTCATTTCAGTATTGTTTTGGCTTTAAAAGCATAAACACACACACACACACACACACACACACACACACACACGACTCACAAAAACCAAACCAAACCAAAACAGCCACAACAAAGAATCAATGTCCTGTCTGATCTTCTGACATTTTGGTCTTTGGAGTATTGGTGGCCAGGGCTGCAAGTCAACCTCCGGATGGAGACTGGACAAGGAGGGAGGCCCTGGAGGACAGACTGTGCTTGCTGGCAGAGGGGCAACCTTCTTACTGTGGGCCCCAGCCAGGTGCCGCCATGATGGACTTCTGGACCCCAGCTGCCCAGAGGTAGGGTTAGGGGTGTGAAGGGGACACCAAGCACAGTGTCGCCTTTAGTGATGAGGCTCCCCACCCACAGCACCCTTCTCCCTGTGTTCTCCTGAGTGCCTGCGATGGGGTTATGTTGATCTCTGTCTGCAGGTGAAGAAATGAAGGCTTGTTTTTTCCAAGACCTGCCCAAGGCCATGTTGCTGAGAAATGTCAATCCAGGATTACTGAACCCAGTGTGCTGGCACTAAGACCTGTACAATGTGAAGGTGCAAAAAGGTGGTTGCTTGCTAATTACATGGACAGAGAGTGGGCGGCCCCCTGTCCTGATCCAGCCCTTGCTTTGCTGGGGCTGAAAGAGCTCAGTCGTCAGACTGGAGGTGTGGACTTCTTAGATCGGGCAATTCTTGGGCAGCTGCTGGCCTTCTAGAACTGCCTGGGGCTGGGGCTGCTGCTATTTCCTTAGGGAGGAGGAAGATGCTTCTGAAATGCTGGGGGAGCTTTTGCCGCACCTCGGTCCCATTCCTCTCTTGTCTTTACCAAGTGCCGGTCCAGTCAGGTAACTGAAAGATACGTTCTCTGCCTATTGAAATCCCACTTTTCCTTCAGATCCAGCTCTAATCCTCCACTCCATGCAGATTTCCCAATCAGCTTGGAGCTAGATCTCTTTCTTCTTCTTTTTCTTTTTTTTTTTTTGAGACAGAGTTTTGCTTTGTCACCCTCAGTAGAGTACTGTGACATCACAGCTCACAGCAACCTCAAACTCTTGGGCTCAAGCTATTCTCTTGCCCCGGCCTTCTGAGTTGCTGGGACTATAGGCACCTGCCACAATGCCAGGCTTTTTTTCATTTCTTTATTGTTGGGAATTAATAGAGGGGACAAGAAACCAGGTTACACTGATTGCATTTGTTAGGTAAAGTCCCTCTTACAATTGTGCCTTGCCCCTAAAAGTTGTGTCACACACCGTGACCCCACTCCCTCCCTCCTTACCTCTCTCTACTCTTCCTTTCCCCTACACCCCTCCTTCCTTCTCTCTCTCTCTGCTCTCCTTTCCCCCCACCCCCACCATGTCATTAATTGTTATTAATTTTCCTCATATCAAATTTGAATACATCGGATTCATGCTTCTCCATTCTTGTGATGCTTTACCAAGAATAATGTGTTCCACTTCCATCTAGGTTAATACGAAGGCTGTAAAGTCTCCATTTTTTGTTTGCTTGTTTTTTGTAGAAACAGAGTCTTCACTTTATCACCCTCGGTAGAGTGCTATGGAGTCATAGCTCACAGCAACCTCCAACTCCTGGGCTTAGACGATTCTCCTGCCTCAGCCTCCCCAGTAGCTGGGACTACAGGCACCTGCCACAGTGCCCGGCTATTTTTTGATGCAGTTTGGCCAGGGCCAGGTTTGAACCCACCACCCTCAGTATATGGGGTCGGCACCCTACTCACTAAGCCACAGTTACCACCCATCTCCATTTTTTTTAATGGCTGAATAGTATTCCATGTTATACATATACCACAGCTTGTTAATCCATTCCTGGGTTGGGGGTATTTAGGCTGTTTCCACATTTTGGCGATTGTAAATTGGGCTGCAATAAAC
>CAUYON010111847.1:0-18440 GCA_963573935.1 Arctocebus calabarensis | reverse complement strand
ATGGAATACTATGCAGCCTTAAAGAAAGATGGAGACTTTACCTTTTGTGTTTACATGGATGGAGCTGGAACACATTTTTCTTAGCAAAGTATCTCAAGAATGGAAGAAAAAGTATCCAATGTACTCAGCCCTAATACGAAGCTAATTTATAGCTTTCATATGAAGGCTAAAACCCAATTATAGCACAGGAATACAGGGAAAGGGGAAGAGAGGGGAGGGGGGAGGATGGGTAGAGGGAGGGCAATTAGTGGGAACACACCTATGGTGCCTCTTAGCAGGGTACTGGTGAAACTTGTTAAATGTAGAGTATCAATGTCTTTATATAGTGATCAAGAAAATGCCATGAAGGCTATCTGTAACAGTATGATCAAAATATTTTTGATTGTATATGAAGCACCTTGTACCCTATGATTGCACCAATGTACACAATTATGATTTAATAAAATTATTTTTTAAAAAAAAAGCTCATCTATTGTCAGTAAATTGACTCCACCATCAGACTCTGTCAGTGCCCTCCTCAAATCCCTTGAATTCTGAAGACTTCTACACTGCTGACCCACCTTGCCTCCCAGCCCCTGCAACTGGCATGATTTAAACTGCTCTGCTCACAGGAAGTGCATGTGAATTAACGCCTCTTGGAGCTGCCCTGAAGCAATAACCAATATCAATTGATAGGTAAATACCTTAGCTCCTCTGCCACGTAAGAGACAATAATTCAGACACATAATCCACATTGGCCACCAGGGTCTTCTAACTGGATTAAGCTCCCACTCTCCAATGGTCACTTCCTTGATAAGTTACCTTTCATCAGCATCTTTCCTTTCCCTATTTCCCTTCACTTCCTCCCAGACATTTTCTAAGATCTCTTCCCAAGTAAACTGCTGCACTCATATCCTTGCCTTGGAGTTTAGAAGAAAATCAAACCAAGACACTCAGTCTCTTAAATTGTGGCCCCAATTTAAAATCCCAAGGGAGTAGTATGATTGGTGGACTTCGGTCATGTGACCAATCCTTATCTAGTCTTTTGTAATTGAAAGAACAAGTCATGGAATTGCATGGAGGCTTCCTAAGCTTCCCATCCTCAGGGGTTATAGGTGTGAATGGCTCTTAAAGAAAGGGTCCATGGGCAGAAAGGCAGTCCAAAATATAGCCACCAAACCACCACATTGCATTTCTAGTGCACATTCAGGGTTTCCTGTATACTCTGACACTGTTACTGAAATCTTATCAAAGTAAGCCTCCAAATGAAAAACAGAATGCTCCCTCCTGAAATCCTGCTTCCACAGATTGTACCAAGTGTGACTCTTTATAATTTATAGAAACAGTGGACCAATTATTCAGAACCTACTGTGCTAGACCCTTTACATACAATATTTCTTTTTATCTTCACAACAATTAATACATTTTTATAAATGAAAGCAGATCTAGAAAGGTCTTAAAGTTGGACAGCTCTTTGAATAGTCAACATATGTAAGCCTGGGATAATGTTATTTCAGATCACTGACCGTCTCATGATAGAGCATTGTAAAGATTCACCATTATATAAAGGGTCTTTTAAAATAAAATTAAACCCATAAATAATGTTAAATGAAAAGTTGTACAGGTTTGGCTCAACTGCTTTGCTGTAAAAGCTTCCTTATGAATGATCCAGTAAAGAAATCCCCTGTGGGCTACTAACTGCATCCTTACCCTAGATTCCTCTTCTATTTCAGTCTAAAGAAACCTTGCAAAGTTGGTTATTCTAATACCTTTCACCCCCTAAATATGTTTTATTATAAAAATTGAGGTCACAAAATTGAATTTAAATATCCAAGTTATGATCATGGTAGCAACCCCTATTCACCACTTGTTAGAGCTCCCAGGTTAGAACTGAGATACTTCCTCAAAGTTTCTCCCAGTATTTTTCTGTAATCCGCAGTCAACTACTCAGTTAACCACCGTTACTACTGGCCTTCATTTTTTCCTCTCCTATTCTAACTAAACTTGTCAATTTCAAGTGAAACTGCTGGAAGAAGTCCTCCTCAAGTGCCATCATGAGCAATGATGCTTGGAGTAGCTCCTACAATCCAGGACAGTGGCAGTGCTGAGCAAAGGTGACAAAACCATGCTCCACCTTCTGACCTGTGGCAAAATAGCCTAACCTGGACCCAGAGTTTCCCAAGAAATCAACCAATTTCTATCTTTCATGCTCTACCAGAAGTGGCTTGGCGCCAGTCTAGGAGGTCAATTGGGTAACAGACACCACAAGAGGATCTTCATCTAACATTTCTCCCTCTTATCCCAAAAACATTCTTTGTAAACATATCTACTGAAGCAGAATGATCAGGGTGAGTGTATGGACGAGACTCATGAGGATGTTTCTCCCTATCAGTTTCTGACCCCATTTGGCCTGGATGGTCACATCAGAAGCAGTACTATGATTTTATGCCCAATATTTTGAACACTTTTATTGACATTACCCAGCTAAATCAATTTTAATTGATGCAAAATGACCTCATCCCAACATTCATGACGCCACTGGGCTAAACACCTCCATGCCAGAGCAGGCCATGCGACAACCCGAGAGGGAATAAAGTCATATAACTGGAACTGAGGAAAGCCAACAAATTGCTCCAAACACACACTGAAGCACAGCTGAAAATAATAGTGCAAGCCTGAAGATGCCTGAGATTGAAATCGCAGACAGCTCTGCCTGGTGGGTGACAATCATACAAAAGGAATGGAATCACAAGTGACACCAGGCTCTGCATATAGTAACTACCACTTCATATTAAAAACTGACAGCTCCATGCACACCCCTTGGAAAATGCATTTGCACCCTCCAGATGCACACATACAGTCACCTCCTCACACAGAAAAAGCCATCCACTAAGTATCACCCTTTAAAATCCAGACACTAACGCACATTTTTAAAAAAATTCTAGTTATGTCAAGGACATACTCTGTGTTGAGTCGACAGCCCATAGCTTTGTGGCTTTTCCACCCCAGTCCCTGGAACATGGTCAATTAAGCATTCATCACTATGAAAATGAGATAAAAACCTAACATTTGCTGCCAGCTACTTGTTTCAAAAATGTTTTTTCAGCTAACATTGATATAAATATTAATATAAATCGAGGACATCATGCTAACCGTGCTTTGAATGTGCTAGATTTTTTTACTCAGGCTCTCATTTAATGCCTGTCATTACCTTACCATGTGAGGCAGTTCTGAAACCCTAGCAATCCACCCATGGATCCACACCATGCCTCACAGACTCCAGTGTACTGCCTTCGGATTTCTGGGTCATTACCCCTGTGCTAGCCGGTTCCTCTGACTCGAGCAGTTGTGGTGTCAGTAGGTATTTATCTGTATGAACTCCACATCAAGTTACTCAATAATGCACCCTGGTCAAGGAGTTATAGATCTTCCAGCATCTCCTCCTTGAAGTAGTCTTGGGCAGGGGTGAATAGTGGTTGGTGGTAATTAGTTGGCTCCAGCAGGTTTCAAAGTGGGCAGAACAACATTTGCAGGAAGACCAGTTGTACCGCCCATGCTTCTATGTGGTTAATAAATGGGGGCAGTGCAGCCAATTCAGCCTGCGCCTCCTTGCAACTCACTCATATTGTGGCAGAAGCCTTTACAGAATTGGATGGCATTTCCAAACTGTTCAAAGGTCAACCTCTTGCCCTGGTGCATGTGGCAAAACTAGGCAATGTGAAACATACGTACTGTGCTCCTAGATGGTAAAACCACCATTCACACTCCACTACTCATTTTTTTTCCCCCAACTTCTGAGTAGCTGCTGTCACTTATAGAAGCCCGGGAGGAAGCCCATGTTCCTTATTTAGGCCTGTGCTGAGCATTCTATTTACATACCTTATGTTTACTTCACAAGAAGCCCTTGTGACTGATATTTCTCCCTAGTCTACAAATGTAAAAATAGAGATATCAAGAAGTTAAAATATACTGTCCACGTTTATCTGACTGATGAGGGCCAAGCTAGTATAAGAACTCAAATCTAACATTCAAGAGCAAAAGTTCTTCCCACTGATGAGGAAAGGTGGCACATTCTCCAGGTGTGGGTCTGACTGAGTCCAAGAGCATTTCTGCATGCATAAGCGTTTGTGATGAACACGGCATATGGAAGCAGTAGGTTTGATTTAAGAAGCCCCCTGAAGATGAGAGGGGGGAAGAGGTCTGCAGAGATGGGGTGATTCACACCTCTGCCACCACCAAATCCCAAAAGTTGTTTTCTAAGCTAGAAAAAAAAGCCATATTTATTCCAACTATTTGCCCATTTTCAAACATAAATCATATGGAAAAAAAATCACAATTTTTGTAGTCCAAGCACGTGCTGTCTGCGGAAATAGCACCCCTTCTACTTCATCCTCACCCCGGGCCCCGAATGATGTTTACAAACCTCTTACAGAGATATTGCTGTTGCCTGGGAAATCTGGCAAGGTAAGAAAACAGTGGTTTCACACTGGCCTGGGTGGTAAATTTTGAATAAGATATTGTATTTTAAAAATTGATTTTGCATGCTCCTTAGGCTAACTTCCTAGGATTTGAAGCTTCTTTTAACACTTCACATTCTCTCCAGGTTTCTTAGATTAAGTAAAAATAAAGAAAATGGAGAGCATGGCAGAACAAGACCATGATTGAGGAGCTGGGTAATAGGTAAAGGATGCTAATCCCAGTTGAGAGGCATTCATAAAAATGGATGCTGGTCCCGTTCGGCCAGCAGAAGAGCTGCGTCATGAATATTTATGGTGGAATATGGGAAGTGCTGGGAAACAGACCCAGCAGTGGTCAATCTACCCAAACAGCTGGAGATGGTTTGGGTGTTAAAATGAAGTTTTAAGGGACACCATTTAGATAAAAATCATATTTGAAAAGAATTATGCCTGTGTTCCAAATAACATCAAGTATAGAGCAATTTTGTTTTGTGCTTTGCAAACATCTGCTTGCTTTTAAACTTTACTCATCTCGTACCATAAAATTGGATTCAGTTTCAAAAATCTCCCATATTTTTTATGTTGGGGTTATCCAGTTAAAGGGGTTTACAAAAGTGTTCAAAAGAAGAATATTGTGTATACACATATGTATCTATCATGAGCTGACTTCTCAAAAAGCATTAATTTTAAAGAGTTGATGTGTATACTGATTAAAGGCACAGACCCTAGAGGCAGACTCCCTGAGCCCAAATTCTAGTTCTGTCATTCCCTACAGGCTGTGTGGTTTGGGCTGAGTCACTTAAATTCTCTGTGACTCAGTTTCCAAATCCGTAAACATGAGGTTATAATGTCTTCATCAATGATTGTTATTAAGTGAATTTCTGCCCCATAATTAGCACTATGTTAGTATTAGCTTTCATCATTATTGTTATTATTATTCTCACTTAAAAGGTTGCAAAAGGGAGATCACAAGGTTACCCCAAATAGTTTTTAAAAGAATCAGTAAAAGGGCCAGGCACAGTGGATCACACCTAAAATCCTAATACTAATGGAGGCCAAGGCAGGTGGATCACCTGAGCTCAGGAGCTCGAGACCAGCCTGATCAAAAGTGAGACCCCTGTCTCCACTAAAAATAGGAAAACCAGCTGGGCACTGTGGCAGGTGCCTACTGGAGAGGCTGAGCCCAAGAGCTTGAGGTTCCTGTGAGGTATGGACCATGGCACTCCACCCAGGGCCCAGAGTGAGACTGTCTCAATTGTTAGCCAAAATCCACTTTTGTCATCAGCTGTTGCCATTGAAGCTTCCTGAAATAAATTTGACCATTTCCCAACAAGTATTTACTCCCAAATAAATCAAGGCGTAATGCCTCAATGTCATTCCTTTTTCTGTATGTTGAAACTCAACTTACCATGTTATTCAAGAGGGTTATTCAAGTGGTCAAGAGTGGGTTGAATCTCTTCTTTCCCTAGGAGGCACATGGGAAATTTTCTTTTGGTCCCAAATCTTATTCCTGTTTGTGTCTTATTTCATTTATTTGCCCAAAGTGAATATAATTTTTTTAAAAAATAAATAAAACCATTGAAGGGTCCACTTAACTGGGATTTGATTGCTTGTAGATTTATTGTTAGTGTTAATTCTACTTCCTTAAAATTTTCAAACGTTGCTGTGAGTGGTTAATTTTTCTACATATTCCCTTTCAGAAAATGCCTGAAAAAGGTTTTACCAGTGTTTGAAATTCAGATTGCTTCATGAAAGAATTTCACCTTGCCCAGAGAGAAAAATCACTTACTCCCAACAGACCATTTGCTTTACAGCAGCCAGAGCGAACGTGCAAATATGATCATGTTATTTCACTGCTTAAAACCCTTTGATAACTCCTGAGTTTCCCTGGGATGAAGAACATCATCTTTAACTGAGAGTTTAAATGGCATGAGGCTGGAACAGCCTCCCGCCTTCTTCCCCTACTTGCCTCTTCATCCTACCACCAGTCCCAATGGCACCACGCTTTGGTTCCTTGAACTTGCCAACCTCTTACCAGGCTGGCCCTGGCGGGAGACATACCTGTGCCCAGGAGACCAATAGGCTGGAGCATCTTATTTGTTCAAAATGTATCTATTGAGAGTGGGGTTATTAATTTTCTATCAATAGCAATTGTTCACAGACATAGATGTATATACAACTTACTTCACTTGAATAAATATGGACTATCTAATTTATTCTCCAGTTTTTGTCTCTCTCTGGCTTTCTTCTGTCAATTATTAAATAAGACAACTTCTTAGGGGGTGGGAGGGCATATGTGAAGGGTTTACACATAGATCACTGTGTCCTGTGCTATCCACTACACCAAACAAAGACATTATCACTACTCTGTGCATGGTGTAGTTGTAGGAGTTCACATGACTGTGACTGCCAGTTGCAGATATAGTTGGACTAAGCAACTTCTGTAACTACACATGAAAAGCACTGAAGAGAAACAGACTGGTGATGGGTGATTTTATTTTATTTTGTACTCAAATATTCTCTCAGCCTCGGTGAGAGTGAGACTTATTTACATTTCCCCGGGAAGATAAGCCCTCGCGTACAGAAGCCTAAGGAGGCAGATACCTCCAGATAAACATTTTATGTTTAGTCTGGAAATGTTGTGCAAGCCCCGTAGTTTGCTGCCCAGATGAGCTGTCCTGGAGGGGTGCCCTGTCATCTGGCTCTGACTCTACTAGCATTTTCCCACCTCATCTTCTCAGTAACTTCTTTATCTTCAAAGCTAAAGGCTAAATGTCTCCTCTTCTAAGAGAAAGCCATGGACCCTGAAGACCAAGTCACATCATAGAGTGGCTATATTTCATTGATTATTATTTTTATGTTTTCACATTGATTTCTGAAATTAAGGCGTGACTTTCTAACAATGTTGTCTTTCACCCTTGTCAGTGTCAGGTAGATTTCCTAATGTGGTTGCCATCACTGGTACACGCATGAATGAAGGTATTGGCCCTGGCAACGTGATTTCACAAATGAAGCCCCTTCCCTTTTCAGACAATAATCCATTTAAAGGACATTTGAGGAAAGGATAGAAGTTATAGTTAATGTGTGAAAGCTTCCGTTGGCCCCTGTGTAAGATCGAGAAAGCACCAGCATCTAAATTTGGAGAGGTATTATCAGAGGCTGGGAAGCAGTCCTCACAGATGATAGCAGAGAACCCTTAAGAAATACTGCTCCTGACTCTCTTGATGGCCCAGGAATGACCGTGTATAGAAAAGTGTGGACATTGATGACTCTAAGTCAGAAAGTGACTCAAAATTTGAGTCTCTCACATTGAGTCAACTCTCAATGTGAAAAGGTTTTAGAAATGCCTTCTTCAAGTCACATGTCCCTTTCCATGCATGCACAGAATGACATATGATTTTAAAAATCTGTTGCAATAAGTATAAAAAGAACTCTTTCCCTAAGTATGAAACAAAATGTGTAAGTAATGAGAATTCACAGAGCCATAATAGAATTGGCAGGGTTTTATCTTTCTTAGAAGTATGTGAAACAGTGATGCAACTTACGAGAAAGCAAGTGTTATGAAATATGATATGC
Organism: Arctocebus calabarensis; assembly: GCA_963573935.1. Lineage (NCBI taxonomy): Eukaryota > Metazoa > Chordata > Mammalia > Primates > Lorisidae > Arctocebus > Arctocebus calabarensis. The sequence goes on along the minus strand of CAUYON010111847.1, from coordinate 10,428 downwards.
ATTTTTTGAGTTGCCTGGGATTTTCTTTCATTGTGTTCACCACAAATGTAATTCTATTTGTTTGACATCTATTTTTCCTACTAGTGTAACAATACAGAGTGTTGCCTACAATGAAGCCTCTAATAAATATGTTTCAACAAATAATTTGAATTAATACATTAATGAATGAGTGACTGAAACTATGCTTAGACTTTTGTTCCTGGGTACACAGATGTCAGCTGGGGTCTTGCCCATCTACTCACTGGCCTTTATAGGCAGCACCTGAGCTGCAAATATGTATTACTGATGTAGTACATTCATTCTTTAAAAAAAAAAAAGTAATAAAATTAAATGCTCTTAGATGGGGCACTTGGTCTCTGATTCACTATCCCCATCACTCAGGCTTTTGCACCTACACGATCTATCTGCCCCTTGAAGGCTTTTGAGTTTAAGAGGACTGCTCTTTCGTTTTATATCAACACATAGTAATCACATCCTTCATATAGTCTAAAGCATGATTATTGATTTGGGGGAAAAACCTCACCCCAGAGAATGAATGTACCCATGAAACATACACTGGGAAAATTTTGGAGTATCAGACTCTTAGGCAGCCCAGCTGATGCCCTAATAAACCCTCATTGACACTTCTCCTCTTGGGCCACAGCACGGCGGCGCTAATGCTCGCCTCTGTCCACAGATGGCAGTGGTCCTTCACTATTGAAAAAGCCCAACTGTTGTCTCTAAGACCTCCAGATCCTGGGCACTGGGAGATGGTATCTGTGTTCGAAGGCAGTTTGTCTGTCTCTACCACTCCACCTCCTATACTGCCTACGTGCAGGAGTCAGACAGAGAAGCCACCCAGCCCCTGTATGGTGGTCGCACTGTGTGTTTCAATAGCTGAAATACAAAGAGAAGTGTGCAACTGAAAAGATTGTTTTTCTCCTATGTGATTTAAACCAATTATCTTTCCCAGTCTTTCCCCTCAAATAAGGAAGCAGAAAAGAGAGATTTTGCTGTTCATTTTATTCTTTTATGAGCCCAATCTTTTTTTTAGTATTATCTTAATATATTAGTATATCTCCAACTTGAATTGTCAGTAAACTGAATTTCAAATATTAAAAGATTTTTAAGAAAAAGTTAGGTATTTTGTTATGTATCTTATATTTTAACACCATTCTGTATGTGTAGGGAACAATGGAAAGCCTCAATTTTAAAGGGATTGAAATTAAGCAATATGTTAGCTCCAGACGATTTTTATGAGTAAATTAGCAATTGATAGATATAAACTCTAAAACAAGGATTTTGTGCTTTAACTTTTCTCTGTTTCCTCTAGGATGAATGTATTCTATTTGTAACCCAATTACAAAAGTACTCTGGCTTTCTTAAGAACAACTCATTTGTAACACATGACAAGTTTTAAATTCTTTTCTGTTAGACCATGATATTATGTACAGCAAGGAATAAGTCACAGCAGATAATTTTCAGTGAACTAACTTCCCCAGAGAAAAGTTAGTCCCACTGTATATATAACCATTAGCAATGGTATTTATTGACGGTGTTAAATAAAATCGTATACGGTTCTACAAGAAATACTTGTGTATGCAGGATGAGCAATTTGTTCTTTTTCATACTACCATCTTAAGAAATTTCCAGGAAAATGATAGCCTATTTAAAAAGTATATATGATTGAATAAATGGAATTTGTCTTACATAGGCCACTTGAAGTGAAAAAATTTCTGCAAAAGCATTTGCATGTTTCTTGATAAAGCATGTTAAAGACAAATGGCTCCATTTATATGTTAAAACAAAGGCAAAGAATAAGTTGGTAAATAATAAATATTAACCATCTTCTTTTTTCTCTACTGTGAGAGATTAATTTCCCCTTCTATCTCACTCAGAAGTAAAACAACCAGCATGTGGCTTTTCTTGCTTTGGCTGGCTCTGCTTCCTCCTGCAGCTGTAGACATCTGGTGCCCTAATCCCTACCTAGACACAATCACAACATGATTACACAAGCAGTGAGCTCTGTGTAGTGGGGGCTATATCTTCAATGTCTTCCGTGGAGTCATTTCTTCATTTGAGCCCCCGCTTACCCATCAGGTACCAGTTTGTCTGTCTTCCATAGACCCTCAAAAATTCATTTGTTTGTAAGAGTTTCAAGAAGATATTGGACACAAGGAATACTATGGCATCAGGTAGATTTTCCATCAGTGGAAATACCACACTAGCATTGTTAGATTTAAACATAGACCCTGGGGCAGCCCCCATAACTCTACCTTGAGCAGAGAGATTGGGAAGGTGCTGATTTCTTCCAACTTCTTGGGAATAGATTTCTCACCCAGCCCCATGTTCTTCCCTCAAGGGCTCTCAGCTGAGACCCCAAAAACTACAGAACCTAACAATATCCTTCAGGGTAAAACTAGCACATAATTCAAAAGCAATATCTAAGTCTTCAATAGGGAGGGATATCAGTATTTATTCAGTTTCTACTAAGCCAAGCACTTTCCATGCACTGTCTCAAAAAATTCTCAGGACAACATTGCAGGTAAGTTTTATTTGCGCCACTTCACGGATGAGACACTGGAGATTCAGAGAGGTTACCCGTCCCTCTCCCTCACCAAGTCACCCACCTCTCTCCCTGTAGATGCTGAGCTGGGTTCATCTACTTGTGAGGCCTAGAGTCTTTCTCCCACCTCATCTCCAGTGTCCCCTTTTCCTGCTTAATTGTTCGAAAACAATTTTAATAATACCTGCTTGGTGAATGACAACCCCAGTACCTATGAAAGAATGTCAATATAAAATGCATTCTCTCGCCTTTTGTAGCAATTTGGAAAGAATTAGAGACCATTATCCTAAGAGAAGTATCTCAAGAATAAACAAGGTTTCTGGAAGAGTCTGTGTTTGACTTGCGGTTATAATGTATTCTCTAATAAATTGGAACTAACCGATGGGCACAAAAGTGGACAGAGGGAAGTAAAAGTCATTGGAAATCAAGCAGTGGAGAAAGGGAAGAGGAGGGGAGGCCCCCACACCCACCAAACAGTACAGTGAACACTATGCCGATGATGGGCACTTTTATACCCCTGACTCAAATCATGTAACAAAAACATTTGTACCCCCTTAATATTTTGAAATTAAAAAAGAAATGTATTCTTTTCATTCTTCTTTAAAGGATTTGGAAGGTGGGAAGGAATTGGATATCAACAGATGTCACAATCATTGTTATAATGGATGTTATTAATATTTTCCCTGAGTATGTATAATAACAGGTATCTTTGACCTTGATAGAAAAGGGGTCCTTCCCAGATTATAATGATTTATTTCAGCATCAATGAGACAAGTTATGTAACATTTAGTCTCCAGATGCTCACCAACATCAATGTATTTCTGGGGTCACTTTATTTTGGCCAATGTCTGTAGCAAACAAAGGAGCCAACAGTATGAATTTTCCCAAGATAATTTGCAGAACACACAGCATTATGGTATGGCCTGAGATTCTTTTAGCTTCCTCGTCCCAACTGATCCATGTAGAATTACAAAGAGATGAGAAGAAGAGATGGAGAATTACAAAGCACATAAGTTTTTCTGCTATAGGCTCTAGACATTGGAGCCACTACAGATCATTCCGACTGAGTGTAAAGCAAGCTGCCTAACCTTCAAAGAGAATTTCAGATTGACAGCTTTCAAGGGGATGGGCATGTGTGTTACTCTCTTTGATACAGCAATTAAACTAGAAATCTTGAGGTTTCTAGAACAGTCTGTTTGACTGGCAGTTAGGTATCAAGACTGAAGTCTTCCTTATTCTGTTTGAACAAGGTTTCCAACTACAAAAGACTTCCCACTCCAGCTCAGATCCTTCCTCCCTTTACTCAAGAAAGATAGAAAATTTAGTAAACACCAAAATGTTAGTTGAATAACTCATGTATACCCTGTGCTCCCTACAAAGGGAGCTAACCCCAGTGATGCCTGCTTTCTGTACACAAGAATTTGATTTTTCTGAATTTAAAAAAAAAACAGAGTAAGCCGAAGGAAAAGGGTTTTAGATTGATGACTATATGACATATTTAGGACTCAGAATCCTGACATCATCTCTATTTTCCTTAATCCTATATCAGTCTCAATAACAGAAATTTGTGGAGGAAAAACCTTTATTTCCACTACCAATATTTTCTCTGAGGCTGCCTACCTATTTTACGGATATATTTGTTACTACAAAGACTAACAAGGTAAGGTACACTCTGAGAAAACACTCAGACACTTAGATCCAAATTGATTTTTATTCATTTACGGTATAGACGAACGGACTTCATTAAACATTTTTGAAGATCCCTGTGGCACTGAGATTGTGACCTAAGAATTTCTATGGCCACAAACGTGTCAAGTCTCCTGGTACACTGAAAAGAGCCTGCAGTCGGAGAATGGAGACCAAGTCTCTCATCCCACTTTTTGAATCACTTTGCTCAGTGCTCTCCCAGAAGACACAGAACCTCCAGCCCTCAGTTTCTCTCTGCCTATTAAGAAGCTGAAAAATTTGAGGATCCGTGGAGCCCTTCAAACTTTAACATACTTGTTCTAACATCCTGGCATATTTTTTTAATATATAGACTACCAAGAACAAATTTTAGCACATTTTTAAAATTCATAACTAATACTTCTTGATAAGTATCATGCCTAGATTATAAGTAAAGCAAAGTGACAATGCAAGTGAGAGAAAATAAAGGCAGAATTGGGTGCCACATTCTGAGAACTCCTCTAAATACCCACTGCTGTGGGACAAGCCAACACTCCCTTCTTTCCCCCAGCAAATGCCACAACTGAGCTGCAGGTGTGATTAGCAAGACCCTCTGTCCCCAGCAGCAACAACTGAGAGATTGTCAGTGTAGAGAGGCAAGGCATTCTGAGAGCCCATCTGTGCTTTCGGGGTCCTCTTCCACAGCAGGGGATGGGGCGCCCACCCAGCAGAGCAGCTGGGCCTCACAGCCCTGGCTCCCATCCCATGAGAACTATCATAAAAATGAGATTTTAGGGACATAGCTTTCCTCTTCCAAACTCAGAGTTTAGTTATCCATAATCCTTTTTGAACATAGACTAGTGGAAACTTCTGTGCTAAAGAGTAACCACCTGTCACAGTGTTTTTGAATGACCGTGTTAACTGTCAACACTGGCAGGACAATAGAGGGGAGCTGGAAATAATTGGGGGAAAGACTCTGTTACCCCACAGGCTCCAACATCTTGGAAAAATTAATCTTTTAATTATTCCATTAGATGCTACCTGCTAACAAACTTGAATGTTTCAATCTCTGGTAAACATTTAAGAAGTATGACTAACCCAGACTATATGCCCAAATGAGGTAAACCAGTTATTCCTTTCTAGAGAGTTACATCTCAGTGGAATTGAACCCAACCCAGCTGTCACTTTGCCAATAACCTGGATCCCTCTCTCTCTGGTGCGCATCATACCATGCAAGGTTGTGCCCCAATATGGAGATGCTGAGACGCCTGTGACCTAACAAAAGTAAATAGTTGAGCTAGGGATTTGGTTCCCTTCTCAACTGCTGTCTCAAAGTTAGTCGCTGGTTCTGGTTAGTATCACTGGCAGTTTCTCTGGATGTCATGGCTCATAGTCATTCATTCAACAAGCATTTTAATGCCCTCCTAGGGCAGGCCCTGTGTTATCCCCCGGGGAAAGAAGGATAAGGTAACATAGTCCCTTTCCTTACTGAGTGCCCAGACAGACAGGCAAAGGCATACTGGAAATAGCGACTGCAATGACAGAGGTGTGCACCAGGTGCACAGTAGGGACAGAGCCTCTACATCTGCCTAGTGGGATTAGGGAAAACATCTTAGTGGGAGAAGTTGTGCTTTAGGGCATGCGTCTGCCTGGCTGATTTGGGGATGTGAAGGGTGGCAGTGAAGTCTCAAGAAAGTGTGTGAACAGAGACAGAGTTAGGAAAGAGTCTAGTTCTTAGAGCATGAAGTTCAGAGAATGTGGAAGCTCGTGATGATGAACAGGTGCGCAGGAGCCAGGTTATCAGACCTTTGTGAGTGGAGGCTCCGCCTGTCTCTAGCATTTTTGTTCAGTAATTCCCCCAGCCCAACCTCATGAGCAGATAGAGACAAGGTGAAAATCAGAATTTGTGGCTCAAGAGTGTGTATTAAGGGGAGAAAATCAAGTGTCTCTCAATAGGGGGTGGAAAAAGAAAAGAACTGGAGGTTTCCCCTAACAAAGTATATATGTCACAATTTAATGGGTACCTGATCCCTCTGAAAGTGAAGAAGAATCTGGTGATTTCCCCATACCCATTTCATATTTGACTGTCTCTGCCTTTTAGGGCATTGGGCTGAATGGATAGAGTTAGTTTGTAAAGTTTAAAATGGCATGGAATCAATTTCTTTCACCTAATTCAAGTTTTAAATGGAGTCATGCTGCCTCTGGTGATTTACCTTAACAAGTCAAGAGCATGAGCAGTGATGACTGGCATGTAACAAAGGACAGCACCTGTGCCATCACACACCCATTTGACCACAGTCACGTAACACACTGTTGCTGTTATATACATCATTATGGTAGTAGAAATTATAGGGGAATCCTCACACTCCCACAAAGTAGGAATCTAACCCAAGGTATAATGGCACCAGCAGTTATTCATTGGTTACATGAGACCAGAAAACTTACAATAAAGCTTGCAGGACTATCAATGACTGTACTCCATATTTGAAGAAGCCAGAAGACCTAATGTTAATACAATTCTTAATTTTACTCCTACTCAATACCCAATTTTGAAGAACTCATATGATCGCTCATAATTTTCTTACCCAATCCTTAAACTGAGGGTCAAATTTCTGGTCTAGTATCCTTGAAAACTGTTACTTTATCACCTCTAAGGGCTAAGAATTGCAGGGGGGGAATAATTCACTATTTGTGTGACTGAATGAGACTTTTTCTTTCCATGTTTTTACTGTGTACACATATCCTAGAATAGAAAATTAGAATATTTTGTTCTAAAATTCCAATTTAATAAGAAAAAGAAATGGTCACAAGCTCAAGTCACAAACTAGAAAACTATGTCCATGGACAATAGAATTTAAATCCCTTCCAAGGGCGGTAGAGATCTGGGATTGTTCTATTTGCCCTTTAAGGTTCAGTTGCCTTCATGGAAGGAAGATTGCAGACAACAGAGAAGGGAGGAAGCAGACACCTCCCCAGGACTGGGAACCAGGCAATGCCCAGCACTGGCTAGGAGAATCAAACTGTGATATTACTACAGGGTGACAGTCCTAATCTGATTAGTAAAACCTGATTCCAAGCCATGTGTCACTGAGGCTCAGACTGAGACAACACCAAAATCCTCTTCCAGGAGGGGTGGACATATTGATAGCCAAAAAGGAAAATACCTACTCAACCAAACAAAACCACAAAGGACACCAAACAACCCAGTACTGGGAAAGACAGTTAGCAAATAATAAATAAAAATTGACAGCTAAGAAAATAGAAACAATAAAGCAATTTGAAAAGACTTACATGTTTCAGTAAACTTCAGGAGGAAAATCATACCTATGAAACAAAAAGAGAAACAAAAACAGAAAGTTATATGTAAATAAAAGCATCAGGTGATAAATTTATAAATAGAAATTCTACAAATTATTTTTTAAACCTTAATAGACAGGATAACTAACAGATTGAACATGAGTAAAGAAATAGTAAGCTGGAAGATGCAATTGATTAAATTGCTCAGCATGTAACACAGAAAGATAAAGAAGTGACAATTATGAAGGGAATGATGATACCTAAATTGCATATTGAGAAGGACAAATATAACTCTATAAGGGCTCCAGAAAAAAAATTTAAAAACACATCTGAAGGTATAACTGCTGGAGTTTTTCTAGATTTCTAACCTAATATGGACAAACTGGCAAAGGCTTGCTCTTGTGATTGAAATGAGCTAAGAGCAAGTGTTAACAGAGTGGTATCTCTAACTTATTCTTGTTTGGCTTAAAAATCAAGGTCTGGCATGGTGACTCATGCTTATAATTCCAGCACTTTGAGAGGATTATTTGAGCCCAGGAATTTGAGGCAAGCCTAAGCCACGCAGCAAGAACTTACCACCTCAAAAAATTTAAAAATTAGGCAGGTGTCATGGCACACACCTGTAGTCCAAGATACCTGGGCATCTGAGATGGGATGACTGCTTGAGCACAGAAATTAGAGGTTATATGTAAGCTATCGTCATGCCAATCAATGAATTCCATCCTGAGTGATTGAGGGAGCCCCTGTTTATAAAAAAAAAAAAAAAAAAAAAGCAACAACTACAAAAAGGAACATAAAGTCAGAATAAAGTCATGGTAAGGGGAAATATTTGTATTCACAATTTGCATAAATCAGAGATGACTGTTGTAGCAAGCAGGATGATACTCTGCCAAATAACAAACCTCTAAAGTCCTACCAATGGGTCTCTTCTATTAATCTACGTCACTACGCATGTTCAGGTAGACAGTGTCATTCTTTTATGTTTGTCCCCTTGCTTGCACAGTGATTCTCAATTTCAGTTCTTAACCACAAATGTGTTAGACTCAATTGAGCTGAATGAGAAACCTTTAGTGGGAAACACAGTGCCTGTAAAATTCTAGTTTTATAAATAATTGATACAAAGAAGTGACCAAAAAAATAGAGATCTGAGATGGAAATGGGATAACAGTACTTAGAATGATTTTAAGATGATATTCCTTTTTATGGGCCTTGCAAATTTGCCATGAATTTTCCCTGTGCTTTTTATTTATTTGTTACTTTTTATATTTATTTGTCATCTTTGATTTTTTTTTAATTTCAAATTCATGTGAGGGTACAAACAACTACGTTACGATGTTCTTTTTTGTTAGGTAGAATCCCCCTTGTAGTTGTGTCTCGCACCCAAGAGGTGCGCCATATAGTCCTACATTTTGCCCATTAAGTGGGAGCACACCAATCCCCCTCCCCTGTCTCCTTTCCCCCCTTTCTCCCCATGATTTTTAAGTGCTGAACATCTTGTGAAGAAGACTAATACATTTTGGGACGTTAGGCACAAACCTTACAAGGTAAGAAGCATAAAAGATGTGAAATACTAAGTAAAGCTCATTTTGATGGATGGTAGACATTAAAGAATTCATCAATGATGGAAGTTAACAGAAGGAAAATAGAGTAGATATTGAGAAGTCCTAGGAAGCACACAAAGGCTTGCACTGATTTTAATATAAATCCCAAGTAGTCGAACCTACAACCCTTTAGGGGGCAATTAATCCCAAAGCATCTCATAGGGAAGCCAAGAATTTGGTGCTGGAAGTTCCAAATTAATGTTTCTTTCTTTTTTTTAACCCCCAATAAATTATTTGAAGTAAGACATACTGGTCTTTTGAGAATTTTAACTTTTCCTGATATCACATCAGTAAAGTATGAAAACAAGGCGCCACTCCCCAAATCCTAGAAGACCGAACCTCCATGAAGCCTTGAACAATGTCATAGACAAAAAAATTTCAGTGGCATTAAACAACACAAAACTTCTCAAAATGTCTTCACCAAACTCACTTCGTGCTTGTTGTGAGAAAATTAACGAGTTGACAGTCTGTTAAGACCAGTTGTTAATACCGTGACTAGTAAGACATCTTTATCATACATTTTTATGTTCATCTTACCAACAGAATTGGTCTAGTCTACTGATAAAGAATGATTATTACTTCATTATGGCCATTTGGCTTAATTAGATGATTAGGCTCTCCTTTAAAAATTTTTCTTCCTTTATAGCATAAAGTATATTTCCAACTTTCAAACAATGAGTATAATACCAAAAACCGAACAGACTAGTGCCAACTCCTCATTGAACACTTGGGTCCCTCATTGACTGACAAAATGAAAGTAACAAATCAGGTTTTTATGATGACAGCAGTGTCATAAATCCTGATTTTTTAGTGGTGACATCTATTTCCTAATTAAGAGGATCTTTGGACCTCCTCCTTGAAGGGACTCATGAGATCTTGTCTGGAAGACAACCACTGCATATGTGCACACATAAGTTTACAACTATGCAGCTCTTAAAAAGCCTAGCTGTTATGTGACCCAGTTTGGACTCAGATTTGCATTTAAAGACCAATCCAGCCTTGAATCCCAGCATTATTGCAGAGCTATGTGGTACTTAAGTACAATATTTGAAGAAAATGTGGCTCGGCGCCTGTGGCTCAACGAGTTAAGGTGCCAGCCACGTACACCTGAGCTGGCGGGTTCGAATCCAGCCCCCGGGTCCGCCAAACAACAATGATGGCTGCAACCAAAAAATGGCCGGGCATTGTGGCGGGCGCCTGTAGTCCCAGCTACTTGGGAGGCGGAGGCAGGAGACTCACTTGAGCCCAGGAATTGGAGGTTGCTGTGAGCTGCAATGCCACAGCACTCTATCCAGGGTGACAGCTTGAGGCTCTGTCTCA
>CAUYON010111846.1:0-20252 GCA_963573935.1 Arctocebus calabarensis | reverse complement strand
GCAACCAAAAAATGGCCGGGCGTTGTGGCGGGCGCCTGTACTCCCAGCTACTTGGGAGGCGGAGGCAGGAGACTCGCTTGAGTCCAGGAATTGGAGGTTGCTGTGAGCTGTGATGCCACAGCACTCTACCCAGGGTGACAGCTTGAGGCTCTGCCTTAAATTAAAAAAATTAAAAAAATTAAAAAGAAAGCGTCCTCACTTATGTGGTAGTTACCCAACACCATGTACACTAGCTACATGGTAACACATTTGTTAAAACACACAGAGCCCAGAACTTCAAAAAGGTGAATGTTACTGTATGTGAATTATATCTTCACTAAATAAATGAGAAACATAAAGAGCACAAAGGCAATATTCAGAGCAATGGCCCCAAACACGCTCCTGGACTAGTTGTTCCCATCTTGGCCGGGGAGAGATTATGACTAGAGGCACTCAGACCTTGTCAGTGGGCTCAGCCACTTCACCTCAACACTCTTGAAATATGACATGCTCTCTCTCACCTGGGCAATACCCTCTCAGGGAGTCAAATTAGATTCAGGGGCCTGAGGGAGAGGATATTCTCTTTTCCATTTCCTAATTACTGCTTTAGTGTCTCTGAAGGCCACTTGGAAATTATGTCAAATACAACCGACCTACAGGCAGAGGATGTAGACGAGTTTCCATTAGAGACAGGAGAAACAACTTTCCTGCTGGGAGCGGTGGCTCACGCCTATAATCCCAGCACTCTGGGAGACTTAGGCAGGAGGATCCCTTGAGCTCAGGAGTTCAAGACCAGCCTGAGCAAAAGCCAGACCCTCCCTCTAAAAAATAATAGCCAGGCATTGTGGCAGGTGCCTGTAGTCCCAGATATTTAGGAGGTTGAGGCAAGAGGACTGTTAGAACCAGGAGTTTGGGGTTAATGTGAGCGGGGTTGATGCCACCGCACTCTAACCTGTGTAACAGAGTAAGACTCTGTCTAAAAAAAAAGAAAGAAAGAAAGAAAAATAAATAACTTTCACTCACTAACCAGAGAAGTCAAGAAGACATCTGGGGGCTGTAGGAAATGAGAGGGGCACCAGCAGGTGAACAGAATGAGGACCGGCCACGCGATGGAAAGTTACTCACCACAAGGAGGAAGGAAGCACAGATATGGCTGCAGCATGCGAACCTTGGAAATGCTGTGCCAGGGAAATAAGGCAGACACAAAAGGCCACATATCACACTCTTCCGTTCACATGTAATGTCCAGACAAGGACTCCATGGAGACCAAATGCAGATGGGTGGGATTCCTGGGGCCAGGACTGCAGACTCCCACTTGCTGGTTTCACGCTCCCTCCCAAGCTCCCAAGCTTCTGCTTCAAGGTGCGTGTGCGGGCTGCACCCAGGGGGAGGAGGCCAAGTCCAGCCAGGAATGCGAAGTCTTCAGGGAATCCAGGCCAATGAAGGGCTAACTCTGCAGACACAGAGTGAGAACCTCTGGAGTCTTCACAGGGACAGCGGGCGGCAGAGGCAGCATGACAGACGGAGGCCAGGACCCACTCCCAAGAGGATCATCAATACCAAGCCTTGCTGTCTTCTATTTGCAAAGGACTCCAGACAGTTTCCTGGAATTGTTATTTTACACAGTGGTTGCAATAACCTCACGCTCATATCAAGATTATGTACCAGGACATAGAAGTTGAGCAAAGTGAGAGACTACAGCCCCACCCAACTCCTCAATCTCCCCTCCAAGAAGCCTCCCTGCCTCCAGCTTCCACCACCGGTCAACTCCTTGAGGGCAGAGCCAGGCCTTGCTCGTCCCTATACTTACAGCTGCTAGTACAACCCACAATAACCATTGCTAGCTGAGCAAGGGCTAACCTTACTGCCATCCCTCCAGCGGCTTGCTGTCTGGGACTATCGGCAGAAGACACACAGGGACAGAGTAGCTAGCACAGTGGTTAAGGCCTAAAGCTCTGGAGTCAGGCATGGGTGAAGTCCCACCTGTAACGTGAGAATGGGCAGCCACTTAACCTCTCTCAGTGCCTGTTCCATGACCAGGTGACTGAGGTGCTCAAGTGGTGTGTCCCACAGAGCACATGCTAAGGAAAAGTCCACACCAATAAAAAGCATGCAAGAGCCACCACATGGGCCAAACAGAAAGTGCACAGGGACTGAAAAGGGAGGGCCATTTGAGCTGGGCAAAGTCAGTCTGAGGAGGGTTCCTGGAAGCAGTGATCTGTGCATTTCACTGCACAGGGAGCCACAGTGTCTGCCCAAACCAGAATAGGCCCACGAAGACACTCAGACTCCTGCATGGGAGGGTGCCCTTCTCAGAGGCACTAAGAAAGGAAGGAGAGGTGCAGGACAAAGCATTCCAAAGCGAGCTAACTATGCTGAAGGCAGAGGGTCAGAAGCTCAAGGAACGTGGAACAGGACGGAGAACTCAGAGATGGAATTGGTGCCAGGCCTCTGTGCAGGGCCTAGATTTAGAAAGGTTAAGATAACTCCTGATGCCCTAGCTCTCACTCTCCAAAAGAGCCCCCTTCCAAAGCTCACCTCTTTCCAGAACACCCCTGCACAAATGGGTCACCCCACAACATGCAAAGAAAGTGCTAGGATGGGCCATGCCAGGGTGAATCTTGCTGCTGCCTGTGTGGTCCTTTGTGAGGGCAAAAGGGCAGTGACTCCCAGAGAAGGCCCTGCCTGACTGGAACTCTCACACAGCCCTTGGCATCAATGTCCATCCTGCTGGCCACAAAGATCTCTGCTATCCTGTGTCCTGAGGAGAAAGAGCCAGGGTCCCCTCCACCACTGACAAAAAGCCCATGCTACCCCCTCCTGGACCCTTTCTTTCTCTCTCTCTCTCTCTCTCTTTCTCTTTCTTTCTTGAGACAGATTTTAAAGCTGTCACCTTGGGTAGAGGTGCCGTGCTGTCACAGCTCACAGCAACCTCAAACTCTTGGGCTTAAGTAATTCTCTTGCCTCAGCCTCCCAAGTAGCTGGGACTACGGGTGCCCACCACAACGCCCGGCTATTTTTGTGTTGGTGTTGTTGCGCTTGTCATTGTTATTTCAGCTGTTCCGGGCCAAATTCGAACTGCCAGCCTCAGTGTACATGGCCAGCGCCCACTCACTGACCACTCACTGTGCCACCAAGGGTCCTGTCTTTCTTTCTTTTTTTTTTTTTTTTTTTTGAGACAGAGCTTCAAGCTGTCTCCCTGGATAGAGTGCTGTGGCATCACAGCTCACAGCAACCTCCAACTCGTGGGCTCAAGCGATTCTCCTGCCTCCGCCTCCCAAGTAGCTGGGACTACAGGAACCCGCCACAACGCCCGGCCATTTTTTGGTTGCAGCCGTCATTGTTGTTTGGCGGGCCCGGGCTGGATTCGAACCTGCCAGCTCAGATGTACATGGCTGGCGCCTTAGCCCCTTGAGCCACAGGCGCCGAGCCAAGGTTCCTGTCTTTCTAAACAGCTGTCTCTCCTCAGGGCTCTCCACTGGGCCATCTCCCACTTTTCAGCCTTACCTGCTCTACTCTGCTCTTCTTGTTTTTTCTTATAAAATACAATATACATCCCCAAGATCCTGCTTTGTCAGTATCTCTCTGCCTTTGAATCCCACCTCCTCTTGGAAAAGGAATAGCCCAGAGTCAGCACACTCAGATGGCTAGGCTGGGCATCTGACCCAGGTCCCAACGCTGGGATGACATGACATGCTCAGTCCCTCATCTCCAACTGCCACCGCCTCTGCCTCCCCACACTGGCCATGTCAGCTGCACCCGCTGACGGTCCTGCAGCATCCCGGGTACATCTTCTTGTCAAGGATCAGGTCTGCCAGCTCACTACTACACTCTGAGAACAGCATGACACTCAGAGTTGTTGGATGAAGATCAGAGTGCAAATAAAAAAAAGAAAAAATACTGTCGAAACTTGTCATAGTGCACTGTCTAGAAACTGAAGTAGAGCAGAAAAGATATGAGCCCTTTCTGAACATGAAGAGAGAGGGCTCGAGTTCCAGCTGGGCAAGCTGAGGAAGGTCACGAGTTTCCCCTTCCTTTAAAACAGACTGCTTGGCCAAGGTGACTCTTCAGGCCCCCTGCAACTCAAGCACTGGGTAACTCTAAAAGCATTTCCAAAGGCACTTAGAATTAAAGGAGGGCCACTTCAGGGGACGGCCACCAGCCCAGCAGGCCCCATGTGTGGCTCATCTTCTCCCATTGTGGTTTGGTTTGGTTTAAAGGCAACAGCCCATTGACTAAGCCATAATATTTTCCATCAGGTGTCCCAGCTTCCTGTACTTTCTCCTCTTCCCCAGGGGATTCTCAGAAAGGGCCCACAGGAGCATCTGAGAACAAGTGAGCCCTGTGAGAAAGAATGCGTGCACACATACACGCATAACACAGACCCCCCCTGGGGCAAAGAACACCAGGAACCCAAACACGAAATACCCGCCAGGCCCCCTCCCCCAGGCAAAGCCCCAGAAGCCATATCTGGGAGATGCTGCATTTTTCTGGAATTGTGTCATCATTTACAACAAAGTTCACTCCCAGGGCTCACATCCACCCCAGAGTTGGACTGGGCTGCCCAGAGCCACAGTGAAGAAAAAGCTGGCCACTCGCACCACTTTTATGGTGAGCTATGACCTGCAAATGAGCCGGGTGTGTGTAGGAACAAAGCCCTGGTCCAACCATGGTGAGGCGGTGCCAGAAAGCGTCAGGAATAGGCCCACACGAGGCTTAAGCTCAGTCAAGACATAAAAAATAAAGCAGCTACATGGGAGAGTCCAAGCTTCCCATTTGAAAATGAAAGGGATGCGGAGGGGTTGCTTGTCCCTCTTCTCCACAGGCCTGGCAGTGTCCAGGGGGCTGGTGAGACCACAGTCAGGAGAAGAGGACATCAGTGACCTCATGTGACTCCTCTTCTGATGCAATGCTGAACATGAGATGGTCCACAGATGCTCCAGTCCTCCATGCCTGTCCTTGCAACTTTGGGACACTATCGAGGGTCACCATAATCTCAACAGTTCCCCAGGCAAAAGCTCAGAGGGGTGCTGGGGTGGTGTAGACATCACCCTGTCACCCTGGGCTGCTCTCTGAGCAGCCTCTAGACTCAGAAGGATGAGGCAAACTCTGTCTCTGGCAGCCTTGCACACAGGGAGAAGGTGAGACGAGGCCACCCCTCCTCTGGGTGGGGACAAGGTCTTTGCAGTCTACACCAGCCATTACCATTCCTTTCCAGCATCCACCATTTTCCCTAAGAACATCTGGCCTTTTGGACACTTGGTTTTCTGGCCCCAGAGGAGAAGCGTGATTAACCTGACAGATCTGAACAAGTTCTAAAGGCCAAACTGTCAGCCATGGCCTCATTTCTCAGTTTGTTCCAGGAAGAGGAAAGCTATTCATTAGGGTCTCCGCTAAGACCCTAAAAACATGAGGCAAACGCCACTGGATGACTGCAGACCCTTCATGACACCCCTCCACTCCCACCGCAGACCATGAACTCAGGACTAGAAGCAAATTTAGGAAGGCCATCCCTTAACAGTACCCGTGTCTATAAATCAGCAGGGAAATAGGCAAAATGTTCTCGCTGGCAGGAGGCTTTCTAAGGAAAGGAGGACCAGGAGGAGGATACAGTTTGCCCAGTGTCACACTGCCACCCAGGGCAGAACTGAAACCATACTCAGGCTCAAGAATCGGGTGCCTTTCCCACCCCTCCTGCATGGCCCACTGCATCCAGGGCTTGGAGCTCTGGCAGATCCACGTCCCAGAGAGATATGTGTAGGGCCTCCTCCACCCTCAGCCCTGAGAAAGGGCCGCACCCTGGCCACTGGGGTCCAGCTGGGAGCCTCTCTTGGCAAGTTCACCATTTCTGCCCTTTAGGTTCCAAAAGCGGAAACAACAGGGCAGCTCTCTGCCCATCCCAGGCCTGTGCTGCCTGGGATGAGGCCACGGTGATCCACCGCCTTCCAACTCAGCCAGGGATGCCAGGCCCACCCCATGGGTCCCCTTTCCATGGCTGTCTCCAGGGCAGTCCGGCCATTCGCACAGCTGTTCCTGTCAGCACCAGCACACCAGCAGTAACAGGGTCGACCAGGGGCAGCGCCTGCTGCATTCTGAGCACTGTGCTTTACTCCACTCACCTGAGCCAGAGCTGTACGGGGCACACCTGTCCAATGTGGCACTATCTCAAGGCAGTGTGGGTGGGAGGAAAAGAAAAAAAGATCCCAGTCCTTCAGGGAGGGGCACAGGATTGAAGATGCCCTGGGCAAAGGGCCAGATCAAGAAAATCTAGTTTCGTGCATCTCACCCAGGGAAATTTTGACCCCTAGGGGGATATTTGGAGTCTGGAGACAGCGGTTTTTTTTGGGGGGGGGGGTTCTCTTTTCGTTGTCATAACTACGGGGATGCTGCTGGCATCTAGTGGCTGGAGGCTAGGGATGCTGCTGAACACCCCACGTTGCAGGGGCAGCTCTCACGACAAAGAATTACACAGCCCTGTCGTCAGTAGTTGACAAACCCTGCCTTAGGCACATAATCTTCTGGAAGCTTGTTTCTTTTATTTTCTTTCTCCCAGACACCTTTCATCATTGGTCTATAAGATAACAAGAAAATAACGTGTGAGTATGACAATTACAACTCCAGATAAACGTTCGCAGCCTGTCAGAAGGGAAGCTTGGACTTTTCCTATTATAATGACTCAGTGACTGGGGCTGTAGAAAGAAAGGCCAAGCCTTTGGGAAGGCACTCAGAGTAAAGGTAGGCTGAAGACCAAGTTCTAAGTATATTTCCAAAACCCCAGAAAGGCCTTGGTGATGCCATAAACGTCCACCTTGTGCTGCCTTTGAAATATGATTAAATACAAGGTACCCTTAGCAGGTCTTTGCCTGCTTTTTGTTTTAACGTGTTTTTAATTAGGGAATCCTGGCTCTTTGTTTCTTCAGGAAATTCTGTCAAATGTTTTGCATTCCTCATAGAGAACTACTGTCTATGCAAATTAAGATTCCAAGTTTTAAATTCAGACAGTTTGGGGGCAAGCAGCATTTTGTTGATGTTTCCTAATGTCAATGGGAGGAAAAAAAAAGTGAGGGGAGGAAAGAATGCAAATGTTCGTCATTGAAAACACACACAAAACCAGAAACATTTTCCCTCATGCACAAGGTCAGGAGTATCTCTGTAAATTTGTCTCATGTTTTGCAGACACTCTGATGGAACATGGGGAATGTCTAGAAATAGACTATTAAACTATCAGAGCTGCTTCATTCCAACGTGACTAGGCTGCACAAGCTACGACACTGGGATACAAAAATACATAGTAACCTACACTATTACCACTTCTCTTTATGTAGAGCAAGAGGAAATAAACCTCTTAGGGTCCGGGCTAAGCCACTCCCTCCAAATGTCTTATTTCCCTTTTTTCATGTATCTATGACCAGTTCTGGAGATGCTGACCTCTCCAGCATCTCTCTCACCTCTCTCACCTCTTGGAAAAGTGTAGATAGCTAGAAAAAAGAATGTGTCTGACATCTGCTTATCCCTTTCTGGAAGCAGGGAATAGAAAATTTAATGGAGGCTGCCACAACTAAGCTCAAACCCCACTTCTGGGATTAGCTTTGGGGGACCCTGGGGGAGTTACTTTTTCTGAGCTCCTCAGTTTCTTGACTGTAAGGTGAGAACTCACAGTTCAAGGCATAGTGCAGAAGAATTCCTCATCAACAAACAGTGTGCATGTTCTGAGCTGAGGAGCCAGATTTCCAGGGAGGGTCACCCTGGGGACCCAGGCACGGCCCTCTGAGGGGGACGTCGGACTCTAAGAGCCTCTTTGGAGATGAGGACCCAGCAGTTCAAAGACTTTCTCATCTAAGCCCTGAATCCCTATACAGACCTGTCAAGAATGTGGGAAAGTAGAGACTCCATTGCTGGGAGAATAAATTGATGATGCAATCTGGAAGGTAATTTGGTAGCACTTACCAACACACCCTTCGCCATCAAGCCCACTTCCTGGTATCTGTAACATCTTCCCACATGTACACAAAGAGTACAGATAGGATTATAATAACAATGATGTGATAACAGTAGCGAAACTTTACTGAGCACATTCAAAGTTCAAAGTGTTTATTGTATGATTTTTATATAGATTTGATACATGATACATCTGGTATGTTCTACATATATTTATTTAATATATTGTCACTTTCACTGAAGCCTACACAATAGTATTGTCATCATCTCCATTTTACAGAAAAGAAAGTTGAGACACAGAGAGATCAGTAACTTGCCCTAGGTCAGGGGTCAACAAATGTTTTCTGTAAAGGGCCAGATGGTAAATATTTCTGGTGGGCCATATGGTCTCTGTCACGAGTACTCAATTCTGTGGTTGTTATATGAAAACAGCCCTAAACAATAGGTCAACAAACACGCATGGCTGTGTTTCAACAAAATTTGACTTACTAAATTTTGAATTTCACATAATTTTCATATTTGGGGAAATATACAAGGTGGCCATAAAGTTCCTGTGCAATTTAAAATTGCATGCAAACTTAATGGCCACCTTGTATATACTTTAATTTTTTTTTCCAACCATTTAAAAATGAAAAAAATCATTCGTGGCTCATAGGTCCTACAAAAACATGAGGGTGGATTTGGTCCAAGGGCTGTAGTTTGCCAACCCCTGCCCGAGGTCCTTCACATTTAATAGCAAAAAGAAAGAGGAGGGAAATGGTTCAATAAATCATGAGTGGAATTCATACTATAGAATGTTCTGCAGGATTAGAAATAGTCACTCACACACACACACACACGCACACACACAGGCTGACGTAAGGAACTTCTGAACACGGAAATGAATAAAAGCAAGTTGTACGGTGACACACATAATCGGTCTCCTTGTGTATTGAAGATAAAGCTAATTATGCACGTGTGTAGACAAGCAGCCACACTCCTGTTCACACACACAGTCAGCATTTATAGAGAAGCCTGGAAGGAACACCACCAAATGTCATCAGCCAGGAGGAACAGAGGGGACTTTCATGCTTGCCTGTGTATGTGCGCAGCTCTATAATTTATACCTTTTATATCACAAATGCATCCTTTTATTACTTGTCTAGTAAAAGAAAAAAACTCAAGGTCCTCTTTAGGAGTCACCACTTGCCAACAACATACTTTGAGCACTCTGTAGTTTCCATGTGCCCCAATCTAAACAAAAGCTGGTTACAATTAATTATGGCAGGACAAAGACATTCTTTCCAGAGGGAAAAACAAACAAGCAAAGGTGGCATAAACTATAGTAAGTAAACAGCTATGTCTCTCTTTGACTATCAATGGTGATTTTTTTTTTTAATTGCCTGTGTGCATGACCCTCTCTAGACACTATTAATCTTCAAACCAAGGATGTCGTTGTAAACAAAGCCTTCAAGGTTCTCATCTGATGTGTGATAGTCTAGGCTTAGCTCTCTCAACTGCATAAACTTTAATTTATGAAGTTATTTTGGTTTGTTCCACTGGCATGAACATAGCTGAAGGGGGAGTCATCGACTGTGGAAATGAGATTTCCCTCAGTGCCAAGTTTTAAATCCAGCCTCCAGGTCATCCTATTTTTTTGGATGCTTCCCACAGTCACATTTTTTGTTTGTTTTACATGAAAGAGCACATTCCCTTTCCCCAAGCCAGGTTTACCATTTTCCATTGCTCTTATTAAATGCATCTTATTCAAATGGAATGTTCTCAGAGTTTCCACCCTTCGCTGGCCCGGGGAAGAGGCCTGGAGGTGGACGCCCTGGGATGGACACCCAGACCCTGAGCTGCAGGCCCTCTCCGTGAGCTACCTGCAGAAAACACATCTGCAGAAAACAAGAGGGTCCAAAATCCCATCTCCTTGGGCCAGGACCAATGAACGAGTCTGACTCCCAGCTCTCAGATTCATTCTCAGATCTGGACAGACCCCAAGAAGACTCTCAGCCAGTCCTTCTATGCCAATTAAAACAGCAGCTGGCTGAAGCAGAGTCTGAAGGTGCTGAAATGCAAGTCTGTGAGGAAACTGCCCCTTCTCAGGTGACATTCCCATCAGAGCTATGAGGTCACTCATTGTCTGTTGACCAAACAATGAATGTTTTCAATTCCAAGCAACACCTGGTTTGGAGGGAGCAGGAGGGAGATTTAAACCTCAACTAGGCATGCCACCTTGATTCCAAATTCATGACTTAATTGCATGTGTGGCCAAAACTGGCAAGACAAAACTGTCCCAGCTGATGTTTGAACTGAGCCATCTCATGGCAGCTCCCAGAAGCCATGCCTTGGGGACCAGCACCCTACTCACTAAGCCACAGGCGCAGCCCTATACCATCTTGGCTGTGGCCGTGACCCAATTTATCTTCAGTAGATTAATTTGTGATTTACCTAGCCCCTTAGACAAGGCAATCTTAATTCCTTGCTTTTGTGATGAGACCGATTTTAGGTTTTTCAAATGTTTCCCACCACATTAGGAACAAACAATATAGTATCACAAAATTTACATTATTTGGCTCGGCGCCTGTGGCTCTACGGGCTGGGCATACACCAGAGCTGGTGGGTTCGAATCCAGCCAGACAACAATGACGGCTGCAACCAAAAAATGGTCAGGCGTTGTGGTGGGCACCTGTAGTCCCAGCTACTAGGGAGGCGGAGGCAAGAGACTCGCTTGAGCTCAGGAATTGGAGGTTGCTGTGAGTTGTGATGCCACGGCACTCTATCCAGGGTGACAGCTTGAGGCTCTGTCTCAAAAAAAAAAATTTACATTATTTTAGATACATAAACAGTTGCCTCTATCCCCACAGGTTCCACATCGTGGATTCAACCAACAGCGGATCAAAAATATTCAAGGGGGAAAAAAGCATCTCTACTGTACTGAATGTGTACAGACTATTTTCCCTTGTCATTATTCCCTTAAAAATACAGGAGAACAACTATCTCCATAGTGTTTACATCGTATTAGGCATTACACATAATTTAGAGATGATTGAGAGTATACTGGAGAATACACACAGATAATTGCAAACACCACAGCATTTTGTATCAGAGAGTTGAGCGTCTGAGGATTTGGTATCTGCAGGGGTTCCTAAAAACAATCTCCCACATATGGTCTGGGACAACCATACATATTTATTGTGGGTAAAAAAAATAATAACATAAGGTCTAGTCTCTTAAATTTTTAAGTGTACAGTGCAGTATTGTTAACATAAGCACAGTGTTATACAGCAGATGTAACTTTTTCATCTTATATAACTGAAATTTTATACCCATTGAATACTAATTCCCCATTTTTCCCTCTCCCCAAACCCTGGCGTCTGCCATTCTACTGTAAGTTTGCTTTAATTTCCTCATTTGAATGGAATCATGCAGTATTTGTCCTTCTGTGACTGGTTTATTTCACTTTCTCTTAAGTCCTCAAAGTGCATCCAAATTGTGTAATAGTCATGGCAAGATTTCCTTCTAAGGCTGAAAAGTATTCCATTATATGTATATACCACATTTTCTTTTTTTTTTTTTTAAGAGCCAGAGTCTCACTTTGTCACCGTTGGTAGAATGCTGTGGCATCACAGCTCACAGCAACCTCCAGCTCTTGGGTTAGGCAATTCTCTTGTCTCAGCCTCCCAAGTAGCTGGGACTACACAGGCACCCGCCACAACGCCCGGCTATTTTGTTGTTGTTGCAGTTTGGCCGGGGCTGGGTTCAAACCCGCCACCCTTGGTATACAGGACCAGCAGCCTACTCACTGAGCCACAGGCGCAGCCCTATACCATATTTTCTTTACTTATTCATCCACTGAGAGACATTCAGGTGTTTCCACCTCTGGGCTATTGGAATTATGCTCCAAGGAGCAAGAGAATGCAAATCTCTCTTCAAGATCCTGATTTGTAGTCTTCCGGATAAATACCCAGAACCAGTATTGCTGGATCATGTGGTAATTCCATTTTTAATTTTTTTTTTAAAAACTCTGTCTCACTCTGTCGTCCTGGGTAGAGTGCCATAGTGTCACCATAGCTCACGGCAACCTCAAACTCCTGGGCTCAAGCAGTCCTCTTACCTCAGTCTCCCAAGTAGCTGGGACCATAGGCACCCTTCGGGATGCCGGCTAGTTTTTCTATTTTAGTAGAGACGGGATCTCACTCTTGCTCAGGCTATTTTTAATTTTCTGAGGAATCTCCATACCATGTTCTGTAGCAGCTGCACCATTTTACTTTCCCACCAACAGTGCACAAGGGTTCCAATTTCACCACATCTTCATAACGTGGTCTTCATAATAATGTCAGTTATTTGGAGGGGTTTTTTTTGTTTTTTTTTTTAGTAGCCATCCTAATAGGTATGAGGTGATATCTAACTCTGTTTTGATTTACATTTTCCTAATGATCAGTGACGTTGAGCATCTTTTCATGTGCTTATTGGTCATTTGTTATGTCTTCTTTGGAGAAATCTTTGTCAATTTTTCAATTAGATTATTTGGGTTTTTGTTATTAAATTGTAAGAGTTCCCTACATATTGTGGATATTTACCCCTTATCAGATACATGATTTGCAAACAAACAATTTACTTTAGAACAGTGTCCTATGGCCTATTGGAATATAAAATTTTTAGTCACGTTTCTGTGAAAAAGGGGTGGGGAAAATAAGGCCTATGGGCCAAACCTGGCCCAACGCCTATTTTTGCAAATAAAGTTATATTGACACACAGCCATATCCATTTATTTAGGTATGGCCTATGTGGGGTTCCAAACTACAAAGATAGAGTTGAATGGTACAGCAGAGACCTTATGGCCCACAAGCGTAAAACATGTAATCTACCCTTTTCAGAGAAAGTGTGCTAAAATCTAGTATAATCATACTCACATAATCAAAGCCCTTTTAGCCCCCATCATATGTGTCAGAAAGGACAACTGTAAGTCAGATAATTCTCTTGTAAGCACTGTGATTTTTGTCCCTGGAAACAACTTTAAAACCCAAGCTCCTATCACCCAGGCAGATAAGTCACTAATAAGCCTCTGGTGCTGCCAGGATGTGGCCATGGTCTCCTCCACACGGAGCATCTCTGTCCCTTCTTCAACAGCAGCCATTCCACGCAATCCCCATTGTTCTTCCCCAAAGGGCCTTTTCCAGGATTTTCCTGCTGGTTTTCAGAAAAGGTGCTCTATTTGCCTTGGTGTTGTTAAACAAGCTGTTATTTAACTCCTGATCCAGCCAAGAACTAAGCAGAGGAGAGACAAGAGGAACTGAGAGGACAGAAAGAGCCCCAGGGACATTGCTTGAACCCTTGGATCCAGAAATCCAGGAATATACGTAGATTTCCAGACACACAAGCCCATAAATTCTCATTTTTGCTTAAATTAACCAGATTTGAGTTTCTATCACTTACTAACAAAGAGTTTCTGAGGACAACAGTTGGGATTTTTTAATGTTCTATTCCTTACATTTGAGAGATCATATATTATTTTCTATGTTTCTGCATTATTTTAATATTCTCATTTTTAATGGGTACATAACCTGTCAAATGGGACACACCTGACCTGGCCACCCAGCCTCCTAACACCAGTGCAGACCTCACCGGGGGTCACACCCTGCCTTGGCGCACTAGGTGGACATCACACAGGCTGGGTGCCACCAGGCCGGGACAGCCCGTGTACGCCAGCCTGGTACCCAGCTCACTGACAAGCCCAGCTCAGTGAGCCTGCCTTCCCCTTGTCAATGAGATACAGCTCATAGGCTCTTAACTTTAAAACCCTGTGCCCTTTCTCAGAGCTGAGGCTATGCCACCTGGCAGTAAAACTTCTCCATTCACTGCTCAATCTCAGTCTCTCAGTCTTTACGCTTCCTTAATAGAGTATTAGTTATTAATGAAGGAGACCAGAATACGCCACTCCAAAATACACCAGAAATAAGGAGTAAGGAGTGTTTTGAAATGAAGGCAATTAGCTCTCAGCCCTCCCACTTTCTGTCTAAAAACAAGACATAAATTTCCATTTGTGAAGACATGTCCCTCCTTTCCCATACCAGGAAGAAAACTAGACAACTCTTAGTTCTTACTCACCAAGGAATCCTTACTTACCATTTGACCTCCCCTTTGCCCTCATAGTTTCTACCCTCCAGAAGCCTCCATACTCCTTTTCCTTTGCTTAGCCTATGACGGTAGATAAACCCCAATTTCTTTTTTCTTTCTTTTTTTATAGAGACAGAGTCTCACTTTATCACCCACAGTAGAGTGCCATGGCATCACACAGCTCACAGCAACCTCCAACTCCTGGGCTTAGGCGATTCTCTTGCCTCAGCCTCCCAAGTAGCTGGGACTACAGGCGCCCGCCACAACACCCAGCTTTTTTTTTTTTTTTTTTTTGTCGCAGTTTGGCCGGGCCTGGGTTTGAACCACCACCCTCGGTATATGGGGCCAGCGCCCTACTCACTGAGCCACAGGCACCGCCCAAACCCCAATTTCTTAATGGATCCTTAAGCAACCTGTCTTTGTGAACTCTAGTTCCTAAGTATATAAATGAATGTCTTTTGTCAACTTAACTTGAGGTCCCCATTCACTGAGCCTAAGAGAGTGGAGGCAAAGTTTCTTCCTCCTTACACCTATGATATTTGCAGGTCATTCTCTCAAGGAGGCAAGTTCCACAATCAAGGCAGAGATGGTGTCTGCCCAGTCACCCATCTGTCTCCATGCCTCGGCACAGTGACAGATTCAATACCTATTCTCTGGGTGAATGGACATCCCCTGTGTACCAGCCACTATGCCACCTCCCACGATTACACATGACACTGCCAAAATCTCTGTCCACAGCTATACCAGCTTCATTTTGATGACAGATTATGTGTTCTGAAAGAAGTCTGTGGTTAGCAGCATGGGATAGAAACTGAAGAAAGACCCATGTCAGGAAAACCTAGTAGGATATTTTGGCAAAGCCTCACCAAAACTGTCAGTTGCTAACAGGGCTAGGAAGAGAGTGCACTAAAAGCCATTTGTTGCCAGAGTGAGACCCCTTCTCTAAAAAAAAAAAAAAAAAATAGCTGGGCCTTGTGGCGGGCGCCTGTAGTACCAGCTACTTGGGAGGCTGAGGCAAAAGAATCACTTGAGCCCAAGAGTCTGAGGTTGCTGTGAGCTATAACAGCACTCTATCAAGGGTGGCAAAATGAGACTCTGTCCCCGCACCAAAAAAAAAAAAAAGCCATTTGCCATTCATCCCCTGACTTGAAGGTGTTGGAGGGTCACTTCCTCCTGCTGCCCAAAGGAAATGGCAGTCCTGCGAGCATACAGGGCCCACAGGGTCAACCCTTCACAGTGGCACAGCCCATCGCAGTTCACTGACACCCTGTGCCCTCCCCCATGTGGGTCTCACAGAAGCCCGGGGCAGGGGTGGTGGCACCTACCCCACTTACAATGAGGAAGAGCCCAGGGAAGAGGACTGTCTGCTACACATCACTCCAACAGGAAGCAGAGGATGCCGGACCAGGGACCAGATCTTTTTCAATCCCTAATCTCCACTTTTTTTTTTTAGACAGAGCCTCAAGCTGTCACCCTGGATAGAGTGCTGTGGCATCACAGCTCGCAGCAACCTCCAACTCCTGGGCTCAAGTGAGTCTCCCGCCTCTGCCTCCCAAGTGGCTGGGACTACAGGCACCCGCCACAACGCCTGGCCATTTTTTTGGTTGTAGCCGTCATTGTTGTTTGGCGGGTCCAGGCTGGATTCGAACCCTCGAGCTCAGGTGTACGTGGCTGGCGCCCTAGCCCGTTGAGCCACAGGTGCCAAGCCCCTTCTTTAAGTTTTGACAATTAAGTCTTCATTATTTGTAACATTTAAAATTTGCCTGTAACTTAAAAAAAAAATCTCCGTTTCTATCACTCAGTATGACTACTTTCAAGCTGTATTATCTTTTGTTCCAAAAGAGAATTTACCTGTAACCACTGCTGCTAAAAACCTGACTTGATGGCTTAAGGTGCTTTAAGGTCCCTGATGAGCTGTGCATCCAGTCCTGGTCAATTCTTCCCTGATGGAAACCCTGCCAATGCCCAGAACTGTCCAGAGCCCTGTGGAGTCCCTGCCAAGAGAGCTGGCCACTTATCAGCAGGCTCACGTAGACAGAACTACTGTTGCCAAGTTATTACAGAAACAAATGAATAGTTCGATTAAACCAGGGTTTATGAGCTCTCTCTCCCTTTTATAATCACAATCAATATTAAACACATTTTACGATGTGATTTAGTACATGGATTTGACATATCTAAATATTGATATACTGTGTATGTAGGCACACGCATGTGTGTATGTGTGTGTTACTGGCTGAATGGAAGGAACCCCCCACCCAGACAAAAGAATCCCTACCCTAGAACCTGTGAAAGTGGCTTCATTTGGAAATAGGATCTTTGCAGACAGAAACAAGACGAAGTCACTAGGATGGGCCCTGGCCCAGTCTGACTGATGTCCTCATCAGGAGAGGGCAATCTGGATGTTCACACACACAGAAAAGAGAGTGACAGACCGGAACGGACTGACAGCCTCAAGCTGAGGACCGCAGGCCACTGTCAGAAGCCAGGGAGAGGCAAGGAGGGACACAGCCCACTGTCAGGGGTGGGTGATCTTACAGACACCTTGATTTTGGGCTTCTAAGCTCCAGAATTTTTTTTTTGAGACAGAGTCTCACTATGTCGCTCTCAGCAGAGTGCTGTGGCATCACAGCTCACAGCAACCTCCAACTCTTGGGCTCAAGCGATTCTCTTGCCTCAGCCTCCCAAGTAGCTGGGATTAACCTCCAGAGTCATGAGAAAATAAATTTCTGTTGGGCGGCACCTGTGGCTCAAGGGAGTAGGGCGCCAGCCCCATGTGCCAGAGGTCGTGGGTTCAAACCCAGCCCTGGCCAAAAACCACACACACACACACACACACACCCACACACACACACGAGAGAGAGCGAGAGAATCATATTACTCTTCAATAAAATATTAAAAGAAAAAAAAAAAAAAAGAAAATAAATTTCTGTTGATTGTTATGGTAGCCCTAGGAAATAAATATGACAATTAAAACAAAAGTTTTGCTAAATGATACCTTTAGTATGTACGATTTTATTTTATTTTTTAAAATGCTTGTCATAACTCAGTTCATTGACTTCATAATCCACTAATGGTCTGTGATGCGAAGTGTGAAAACTATTGGCCCAGAAATACCCTTAAAGGTTCTTTCCAGATTGAGAACCTGCGATTCCAAGGGACCTCAATGGGGCACAGATCAGAAGAATCAGAACACAAAAATGCCTGATTTCATACCCTCTCCTCTGCATACCCAATAGATATTAAAACACTTCATTATGACAAAGATACGATGATTTCTGGGCCTGAGTCACTGACGATCCTGCCCTATTAGAAACTTTTCTGAAGCTTAGAAGGATGCAGACTTTCTGACATAGCTGTGTGAACAGTGGGTCCCCCAGAGATACTGGGTTATTAATCGTGTTTATTAATTGCAGTCTGGCCAGCGGAGGCAACCGCTACACTACGACGGTAGAGCAGCAGTTCTCAACCGGTGGGTCGCAACCCCTTTGTAACAATGAAAATACATCCTGCATATCAGATATTTACATTACGATTCATAACAGTAGCAACATTACAGTTATGAAGTAGCAATGAAAATAAAGTTATGGCCGGGGTCACCACAACATGAGGAACTGTATGAAAGGGTCACGGCATTAGGAAGGTTGAGAATCACTGCTGCTATAGAGGAAGATGGTGAAAAGCGTCACTTCTCTGTCAGGCGCCCACCAGGAGGAGTTCGATTTAGGTTTAGGACTTTGGATGCTTTTTTTTTTTTTAATTTTGCAGTTTGGCCAAGGACGGGTTTGAACTTGCCACCTTCGGTATATGGGGCCGGCCCCCTACTCACTGAGCCACAGGCGCCTCCTGAGGACTTTGGATGCTTATCTAGCCTCTCTCCGCTTCAAATCACTTGGCTCCCAAAATAGTAAGAATAGCCTCCAGGTCCCTGGGCTGTTGTCAGAATTAAATAAATTAATGTACATAAAGGACTTAGCATAGTGCCCGTCATAGTGAAAAACCCTCAGGAAATTGTAGATATTTTTATCATTACCCATCTGTAGGTTCCTTGACAGCAGAAACCATGATCAGACATCTTTGCATAGACTCGTGGCTCTGACACAGCGCCTTGCACACAGTAGGTGCCCAATAATAAATGTTGGTTGAAGGAATTCAATATAATGTCACAGCACACCTACTCCCTTTTCTCCCTCACAGATGACACTGATTTCTCAAAGAAAGTCAAGCACCTGAAATGCCTAAGGAACATTACAGGCAGTAAATGCACCTCATTAGTCTTTGGGACGGTGCAGCAGTAAGTGGCATCAGCAAGTGGGATCTCCCACAGCTTCAAAGGCAACGAGCTTAGAGGACGGAGTGAGGGTCATCGCTGATCTGTCAACTGCGCTGGAAATAGAAAGCAGAATTCCTGACATTACCGCCCTGCTGGGGCCTGGCATCTCTGTCGAGGGCCTCCTTAGAGTAGGCTTCACGACCTGCAGAACGTTTGTGGGGAAAACGGGATTTCTCAAAGGGAAGAAAGTCTTTCCCTTCTTTTTTAGTTTGTCATTCATGTAACGATCATGGAAGAATTTGGGGAATCATTTTGAGAAAAGAAAAAATGTCATTTCAATAGACATCTTTTTTTTTATTTTTGCAAAACAACTTTCAACCCTTGGTCGGAGGCACTCAGCCTTTCTGCAGCCCCGTTGTAGGTGCACAGCCTTCCCCATGCGGCACCTGACTCTGCGTCCTCTGTGGGGTCCCCTTCCGTGCTCCTGGCCTTTGTCATCAAGGCCATCCTTAGAGCGCTGTGGGGGCGTGCTGCTAAGGCACTGTCACGTTTTAAACCATCTAAATTAGTTTTCAGGTGTTATTTGTGCTTTCACAAAGGCGTATGTGTGAAATTAACACCCATTTTTTGTGTGGGCAATAGTGAGTTTATGGAAGTTTAAGACACTATCTTGCAAAAAGGGGAAAGCTTACCAGCTCACCAATTATTTTCCATTTACCTCCTCTCACAATCAAAGCGATCAAATCAGTATTTTCACTGACTGAACATGCGACATTACTAGGGAGATTGAATTTCCCTTTAAGGAAATGAAAGACAGTGGGTGCAGATAGAGGAATGGCTGGTGGCTCTTGGCCCCAGCTTCTCAGAGGAGTGCGGTGGCCTTGGGGGTTTTCTCCCCAGAGCCATTGCACCCTCCTTATTATGTAGCAGATTTTCGGTGTTGGTGTGATTGACCCCAACTCAGGATATTGGTCAAGATTAGTCCAAAGGGATTGTTTCCAAACACAGTATAATGTGTGTGTGGGGAGGTGGGGGCATTAGAAAATGGGAGGGTGGCGTCTACTGGCATGTAGTGCTTGGGGAACCAGCAGGCTTTGGGACAGCCACACGAGGAAGAATTGTCTTCTCACAACGCAGCGGCACCTGCTGAGAAACACCCACAACCAGTCAGCGCATTCCGCCGGCCCTGGCCGCAGTGAGAGGTCAGCTGTGCAATCTTCAGTCACTGAGATGTCCCTGTTCCCCCGGGCATAGTCCCAGCAACTCAAATGTGAAGACTTTTAGTTGAAGTTACATAAAAGTGCTTAAGTGTACAGCTCAATAAACCATCACAACATAAGCGCACGCATGCAACCACCTAGATTAAAACACAGAACATCAGAAGGGGCAGAGTGGGAGGCAGTGAGGGGAAAAGCTCAGCTGTCAGATACTATTCTGGTGACAGGCCCACAGAAAGCCCTGACTGAAGTGTCATACAAGCCATATGTGTAACAAGAACGTTTATATTACCTTAACAGTCTGAAGTCAGCAGAGTGAGCCAAGCAGGTCCCCTCTCAGTCAGAGGCTCCCCAGAGGAACCACGTCCTACAACTCCTGACATCACAGATCTGACTTGCCTGGCTTTGGATTTCACAGGAATAGGATTGCGCAGTGCACATTCCCTCGCTTTCTGCAGCCCGCTACAGCGCGTACAGCCCTGCCCACAGAAGCACAGTCTGCGTCTGTGACCAAACATGTGACCAGTTCTATATGTATTGTGCAGTGCGGTTATTAAAGTGTTTGGATTACTGGGCGGCTCCTGTGGCTCAGCGAGCAGAGCGCCGGCCCCATATACCGAAGGTGGCGGGTTCAAGCCCGGCCTCGGCCGAACTGCAAAACAAAAAAAAAATAGCCGGGCGCTGTGGCGGGCGCCTGTAGTCCCAGCTACTCGGGAGGCTGAGGCAAGAGAATCGCTTAAGCC
>CAUYON010111842.1:0-17567 GCA_963573935.1 Arctocebus calabarensis | reverse complement strand
TAAAACCTTGAAGCAACCATGTTGTATAAGATGCCCTAGATTCTTGTTACTCAAAATAGCAACAACATCACCTAGAAGCTTATTGTGCCACACCTTTTGGGGGCAAAACACGATTGTAAGAGGGACTTTTCCCAACAAATGCAACCAGTGTAACATGGTTTCTTGTACCCTCAATGAATCCCCAACAATAAAAAAAAAAAAAAAAAAGAAATACAGAATTTCAGGCTTTACCCAAAACCTACAGAATCTGGATCTGCAAACTCCAGTAAGAATCAATCTTGTAGTGCAAGAAACACGGGGTTAGGAAGTACTAAGGAGGATACTGAGGCTTGTGAACTGGAGTCTCAACTCTCAAGAAGGCTCCGAAATCTCAGCCACTTGAAATCAGTGGGGCGTAATATAAGAAATGGGTGTGGCAGTTTGATGTAGACAGTAAGTGTCATAGGAATGCAGAGATGGAGGAAAGATTATATCACTTGGCAAAACCTAGGAAGCCTTCCTGGACGAGGTGAGCCTAAAATTGAGACTCAGAGAACAGGGATGTGGGAAGGATGCAGACTCTGAAAACTGAGTTTGAAGAGGAATGCGAGAAAAGGCTCTTCCAGTCCAGTTAGACCTACAGGCGTGGGGATGCCAACCCCAATGCATGCTCCCTTGAGAGGAGCTCTCTGTTCCGACTTCTCATCCAGTCACCTCTCGTAGGACCATCTTACGTTGGCCCCTCTGGTCTTAGAGCCCCTTAGAAGCACACCCCAGAACTGAACAAGTCACAGCTCTAAAAGCCTTCAGTTTGGTTGCATGCAGGAAGCCATTTAGTGCCACGATACCAACAGCTTGGGCTGAGAAATGGCTCTCTCCAAGTCTCTGTTACACGTTCTAATGTATGATTTGCAGCATAATAACATTCACCATTTGTTGAGCACCTACTACGTACTGGCACTTGTCACACGTTATCCCTGATCTTCACATTAAAACCCATAGGCCTTATTCATTCATAAGTGCATCTCATTCCAGGTTCACCCTTTAAGTTTCTCAGACTCTGTGACTGGTGCCGGAGAAAAGGTATGGTCCCTTTCTGTGGCCATCCTCATCTCTTGGCATCCTCAATGCCTTTGTTCTTCAAATCTCTCAAGAGAACTGTCTCCTTGTAACATGAATCAGGCCCAGCAGTGATGAAACTCGAATCTCCTGAAGGGACTGATTTGTCTTGGTGCTTTTGATAATCTGTAGCCGCATCCCTACTCCATCCTGGATAAAAAAATCAGGAGGCCAGCGATGTTGTGGATGTTTAGAAGCCTCTAAAAGGTCATTAATTTGCATCAGTTTATTAGGAGCTGGGTACTTAGAATCTCTTTAAAGGATTATTTGCAAGAGCTGTTTTCATTAGCATGCTGGGTTTAGGTTTCTGTTAAATAATGCCCTGGTGGGTGAGTTGGAGGGAGAATTTATTGTCTGCGAGAAAATGCGTTAATCAAGGGTACTGATGCTGATAGAGTCAGATTAATAAGCAGGTAATCAGGGCAGTTGTCCAGCTTCAAGAGGGGCCAGAACATCACTGGAAATAAGACAGAATTGTGTTGGGTAGGGAATGTCTCTGAGGAAGATTCTGGGACATGGTTGGAAGGAATACTTGGTTAAGTTGCTTTGACAGGGATGGGGAGCAAGCTGCCCCAGTTGGAGCCCCATCAATAGCCTTCTAGCTGAGTGGGGTTTTGTTACTGTGCTAGACTTTGCCCAGTGGACCATGCAAGTATGAGGCTGGGCCTCAGTGACTCAGGCAATAGGACAGGGACTCCAGCAATTTAAACAGGGATTTTCATAAACCTGTTAGGTTCGTTCATTCACTCACTTGTTCATTACATGAATTAATCATTCAATCATGTGTTCAGAATACTTATTTATCTGGCTCCTATGTGGACCGCCATGGATTATTCTAGATGCTTGGGATATAGTAGTGACCATAACAGACAAGATTCCTGTTCTTTAGTAACATTCTAGTAGGGAATGGGAACGGACAATAAGAAAATAATTTCAGGTTGTGCTAAGGGGTAGAGGGCCAATGGCCTATGAATTGGGCCTTTGGTGACAACTCCGTTTAGACAGATGGAGATGATTTTCTGGGCCAAGCAGGTCTTCTCACTTGGGAATGTGAACTGGAAAGATGGCAACATTGGTCTGTTGGTAGGTGTAGGAGAAAACTTTCCACTTCTCTCTTGCCTGGTCTACCACAGCCCATTAAAGTAACTACTTCTCTGCTTCTGGAAATACTGGGGAAGGTGTCAGTCTATCCTTCCTCTTCCTCACTCTAGTCATTGGTGAAGCTGGGAGTGACACCTGAGCATGGCTGGCTCCATCTTTTCTTCAAGTTCTGGGTTCATGGTTTGTGCTGCCATAAGGAACATCCACAGCTGCTTGTGCGTTGTGAGGATGACCTGCTCTCCCTACTCCCTCAGGTCTTTTTTTGCTCAGCTCGTATGGAGCAGGCTTTCAGGGGAGCTCATAGTCTTGCCTCAGATCTGGGTTCTAAGGTCCAGACTTGGAAGGAAGGAGCAGGATTCTTGCCTGTGGTCACAAATCTATGCTGTGTTCTCCAGCTCAACTTTACCTCTGAAAGTGATGTCTTTCTCCTCATTGGATCAGAGCCCACAGGAGGAAAAGATGTGATTGGAAATTCAGAGGCCTCAATGAAGTAAAAAAGTTGTGCAGGAGAGAACAAGTGGAATGTGTTAACGCTAGATCTCTAGAGAGAAGATACGAAAACGTTCTGTAGCTCAGGGAGGGGACAAGATAACTCAACTGCTAGAGTTGTTCTCAGATTCTGAGCCACCTTCATATTTCCCAGTTATGCTCCTTCCGTGGTACAGTCTGCTTGGCTGGTGGTTCTTTGTTCCCTGGAGATATCTGTCTCTATTCGTGTAGTCCCTGCCTTGCAACAAGATTCCTTGCCTGCGTTAGCTTGATTGAGTTCTTGGCAACCAGAAGACCTAACTAACATGGAATGAAAAGGCTTAATATAAAAGATTTCCCCCCCCCCCCGAGATTCAATATGCTTCAATCTGCAAACATTTTTTTGAAGCCATAGTATATGCAAGGTCTTCTTCTATTCCTTGAGAATAATCAGAGCTAACATTTAGAATGTTTTCTCTATATCAGGCTCTTTTCCAAGTTCCTCTTAGCTCTTCTCAGTTTCATAATGCAATTCTGTAAGTACAATTATTTTTGTTTACAGATGAGGAAACTGAGGCACAGAGTATTTAAGCAACGTACTTAAGATCTCATCATTAATAGGAGGCTGAGTTCTTTACTTTGTATTTTTATTTATTTATTTATTTATTTATTTTTTCGAGACAGAGTCTCAAGCTGTCACTCTGGGTAGAGTGCTGTGGTATCATAGCTCACAGCAACCTCAAATTCTTGGGCTCAAGTGATTCTCTTGCCTCAGCCTCCCAAGTAGCTACTTTTTTGGTTGCAGTTGTCACTGTTGTTTTAGCTGACCCAGGCCAGATTCGAACCTGTGAGCCTTGGCATATGTGGCCGGCACCCTAACCATTGAGCTATGGGCACTGCCAAGGAGGCTGAGTTCTTAATTTGAATTTCTCCCAAAGCAGTCCCAGAGATAAGGATTTGAATGCAGATAGGGGAACTGGACCCAAGGGGAATAAGAGAGTGAGAAAAGAAGGGAAAGGAAGATATTCAAGGGTGAATTATCAAGTCAGCTACCACTGTGGTCAGCTGGAGCTTAAACCCAAGAGAAACTCCAGGAGCCAAGCAGTGCACATCCTAAGATACATCCCACCTAAGGGATAAGGGAACCAGAAATCTGTACAGTTGCTCTTCAAAAAACTCAGCCTTGAACTTCACGGGTTCACTTATACTCGGATTTTCTTCTGTCTTTGCCTGAGATGGCAAGTCCAACTTCTCCTCTTCTTCCTCTCTTCCTCGGCTTACCAAATATGAAGACAATGGGACAAAGACCTTTATGTTAATCCACTTCCACTTAATGAATAGTAAATATATTTTCCTATGACTTTCTTTTTCTTTTCTTTTTTTTTTTTTTTTTTTGAAGTTTTTGGCTGGGGCTGGGTTTGAACCCACCACCTCTGGTATATGGGGCCAGCGCCCTGCTCCTTTGAGCCACAGGCGCTGCTCCCTTATGACTTTCTTAATAGTATTTCCTTTTCTGTAGCTTAGGTTATTGCAAGAATACAGTATATATAATACATGTAACACACAAAGTAAGTGTTAATCAATTGTTTACATTGTCTGTGAGGCTTCCCGTGAACAGTAGGTGATTAGCAATTACCTTTTGGGTGAGTTGAAAGTTATATGTGGATTTTCAGCTATGTGGGGATAGTCTCCTCTAACTTTTTCATTGTTTAAGTATTGACTGTATACTGCATTTACTTCTGTCCAGCATTGGTTAAGGACTGCTCCTGGATAAAGGGGAGGCTCTTAATTCTATGGCATTTCTGCCTGGCCTTGCAGAAAGGCCCTTAGGAAAGGAGACGCAGGTGCTGGATGTTGGAAGAGGTAATAGCAGGAAGGTGGGAGTGGGGCCTGGGGAGGTGGATTTAGAATTTGCACCCAGGTCTGCACCCTTGGCCACTTTGCTGTGAGGATAGGGCCTTGTACTCTCCTCACTGTGGGGCATCAGGTAGGAACATAATTCTCTTCTTACACAGCAGTGTGTTCAGACTTCGATGGAGAAAGGAAGCACCTGGCTGAAACAGCTGGATTCTGCTGAAATTGGGATAGGATGGCTTCCCCAAGGAGGTGACCATGGGTCTGGGTCTTAAGGGATGAACAGGACAGGCTGGGAAGCGGGAAATGTATAGAGAAAAACATCTCAGCCTTAGCAGAGCGGTATAAGGAGAATGGGGGTGGCTGGGGAGTAGGGTGTGGTTAGTATTAGGAAGAACAGAGATGTGAGGTTAGTTGCAGGTTAGCACAAGGATGTAGAGTTGATGGCAATGGCAGTAGCAGAGCAGGACTGGGCATGTCAACTGATGATGTGCTAGGATTTCCAATATATAATCTCATTTAATCCTCTCAATGACCCCCTGCTGCAGGTTGTCCTTCAATTCCCACATTGCAGATGAGGAAGGTGAAGTCCAGCAGGAGAGGGAGTGATTTTCTGGGTCATATAGCTGACAAGTGGCACAACCACTATTTGAACCCAGTCTGACTCCTGAGCTCACATTCTTACACTTAACCATGATGATGCTCTCTCAAAGGACCTTGAAGTTCATGTAAGAGATCTGAACTTGACTTTTAAGGACAGGAGCCTGGTTCAAGAGCTTTTTCTGAGATGGAGCCAACAGGACATAGTGACCAATTAGATGTGGGCTGAACATGGGCGACCTTAAGCATCATAGACTTTTGCAGTTCAGAGGAAGGAAAAAGTTGTAGGAATTGGAATGAAATTTACCTATTTTACAGGCAATCAGAACAGTGCCTGTTCCAATTTACATACAAATTTAAGAACAAACCGATAGAACCCATCTTGTTCATAACTTGGGGACTGCCTGTATATTTAATACTGTCTTGACCCAGTTTTGAGGACATGACTAAAGGTCAGTCCTTTCTCCTTCTTGAATATCTGATAAAGTCACACTCCAAGAAATTCCCTCAAGAAGCTCTCATACCTGGGGGCGACTTTGCACCACTCTGACTGCCCAAGTTCAGGTGCCAGACAACTAGTGACAGCCCCTCATCTTGGAGCCCACATGTAGTTAAATTAGCCGATCCACAAGAGGTTGGTGAAACCTCGCTAATCGCCTTGCTGCATATAAACTGTCCCCTCCAATCCAGCTTATTGTGACCCTGTCCCCAGGTGCAGTCCTGTTGGTGGCCCTGCCTGGCATGCTTCTTTGTTTCAGAGCTGTAACAACCAGTTCTGCCTTTCCTCTGTGTGTCCCTCTACTGAACCCTACCATCCAAAGAATCTAATCTCAAACACCACCACATGGGCTTGACTCTGGCTCTGCCTGTTAACCAGTGCATGATCCTGGGAACGTCATTCACCTCTCTAATCTGTTTTTTCATCCGTAAAATAGGATCAATAATCAATGCCTTAAATAGACCAAAGAAGAGTTTAAAATTGAATAATGGGGAGTCTTTGGCACATAACAGACTCTTCTCTTCCTTTCACTTTCACAAAGAACTGGTTTGGGCATTCAAGAGAAGGACTGAGGGAGTGGTTGGGGTTTCATGAGGGCATGAGGCTTCCTAATCACCTAGAAATCCCAGATCAAAAAAATTGTCGATTTCATCCCCTGGGAAGACCCTGGCCAAATCCAGAGGGAGGTGAGGATAGAGTCCTCGAGGCTCAGAAGAGACCCTTAGATGAACAAGTGAGCTATCTGTGTTGTGTGTGCCCTGCTTTGTTTACACCTGTACATCTATTTCCTCTTGGCCTACAAATGCCAGGACACCACTAAGCGTGCCCTATTCGACTTCAGAGATGTTTATGTTACAGGGCAGGAAATACAATACCTCCAAACGGCTGCTGAGGGGGGAGAAAGTCTGCAATCACAGCATGGAGCCCCCTCCCACTCTCCATTGCAGGGTTTTCTTCCACTTCACAAGCTATAGAGGAAGAGCCCCACGAGACCGTCAAAATGAAAAACACCAGCCTGTTTTCCACGCATGGGGGACGTCGATGTGTCCGGAATCAGCTATTTCTGCAAACTGTTTGTCCGGAATCTTATATCTAAATTATGTTCCTCAAAATTTAATAAATGAGGTTTAATAGGATGCACTCAGGCAGCACTGATGAAATCTATCCCAGAAAATATTACGATTTCATTGTTTTTCTATAACCTCCTTGGAACCTGCTTCTTATTATTGCCATACCTCCCCCTTTCCCTCCCATTTTCAGGTTTTCAGTTTTCAGTTTTAGATTTGGAGTCTGGCGAAGCCGCTGGAGAGTGATTCCCTCTCTCTCTTCTCTATTACCCACAGCAGGGAGGGGCTGAATGGCTTGGTCTCACTCTTGCCAGGAGTAAACAAAGTTATAAACAGTTGTTTTAAAAAATAGTTGGTTTCAGATGAAAAATTTCTGTATTCAATTTGTCTTGTGTACCTAGAATGCCACAGTAGCGCTTTGCTCCCCCAGGGAAATATGTTGGACATTTCGGCTTCTGTGTATAGCCTGTCACGAATGTCATGGAAACCCAGTGCTGGAAGGGACAGATGAGATCTCAGCCACAGAGAACTGCTCGGCCCATGCTGGGCACTGTGCTAACAGCTTTCCATGATGTTTAACCCCTAGGCCCTATGAGGTTGGCCTTCTTATCATCACCAGTTACTGAAAACAAAATTGGGCTCAGAAAAGTTTAGTAACATGCTCAAGTCACATAGACCAAGTGGCAAAGGCAGGATTTGAACTCAAGTCTGACTGGACTGAAGGCCCACAGCCTTAGCTTTATTACACACTGCTGTCTTCATTTTAAGGACAGGAAAACTGAGGCTCAGCAGAGTGAAGCTTGGGTTCTGGTTAAAAGCCTGGGTTCTAGAGGTAAAATTTGCTTGCTATATCACCTTGGGCCAGGTTCTATCTGAATCTTGGCTTCTGCATTTGTGAAATGGGTTGTTGGAAGAATTAGGAAGTAACAGATGTAATGTACGTGCTCATCACAGAGTAAGTAAGAAATGCCGTACTAACTGAAAAAGAAATGACAGGGTCAAGGTCAGAATTGTGTGTTGTTGCAAGTAACTGAAGACCTGAGAAACTTGGAAGGGGAGGTATTTAGTCCATGAAACAAGAGATTTTCTATCATCTGCTCAAAATTATATTTGTGAAAACATCCTCAGGCTCCTTCTGTTTTCCTGCTGTACTATTCTCCCTCCTTCTAGGCTGACTTTCTTCTTCATGGTTGCACAAGGCTGCCGCTGCACCTTCAAGCATCTTGTCCACAATCTAGGCAATAGGAAGGGGGAGTGGCAAACTCCCTTTGCTTTAATAGGGTCTCCAACCTTTTTTTTTGCTGCCATACACTGGAAGAAGAAGAGTTGTCTTAGGCCACACCTTATAAAAACAAACATTAACAAGAGCTGATGAGCAAAAAACAGTTCCATGCATAATTTCCATGATATCTGACACCACCGATAAAAAAACAGGTCTAAAAAAAATCTACGTCCATAAGTTGGACATCTCTGCTACAAGCTTTGTGCTTCCCTTCTGGAAGATATTCTCCCTAGGGAGAATATCTTCCAGAAGGGTTTGTGTTTCCTTGCTGGCTATAACCCCCACTAGCTGCAAGAGCCTCTGGGTGGTAAAAGTGTTGGCTGCATGGGCTCAATGCATGTTTGAATTGAGATTTGAATTGGGACCTTGCTTGCTAAGACCAAAGCCGCATGCCTTTACTGCAGCTCCAGCCTTCCTCTTAGTGTCTCTAATGTGGCCCAATTTTACATGGGGAAACTGAGGCCCGGAAAGGAGAGATGACCAATCCTCCTGTCAGCAGGACACCAGTTTTCCAATTTCCAGTCCAACCTTTCCTTTGTGCCAAGCCTCTTGCCAATGTGAATTTTGTTCACATAAATTGAAAACCTCTGGTTCTAAACACAAGACTTGATCTTCAAAGAAATAGGCCAGGGGATATGACAGGGGGTGTAAGACAAAGTCATCTCAGGGGTGGTTTCGGCCTAAGGCAAAATAATTCAATAACCCTTTTCTAGCTTCCTGGTTTTCATGCTGGGAGACTTTCCATGTCTCCTTAATAGGTCAGACTCTTCCTCACCCCTCGCCCTCCACCCTCACAGGGCTTCACTCTAAGGCCCTGTGACCAGACTGAGGGTCATCCATCTCCATCCGGTGTCCTCATTCCAAGGAACTCTGCCTGCTGCTGTGCAAGGGGACACTCTTGTCACAGGTAGGTGTATCTGCAGTCTAACACCCCTGCAGGCATCAATGACATTGAATGAGTCAGTAAATGAGTTCCTTTGATGAGTGAACTTTGCAATCTATGTGGCAGATGATCCCAAGAAAAAGTATTTTAACAGGACTTCTGCAGACAATTCTTTTATCTAAATATGAGTCCACTAGAGAAGGTCCTGTTTCAATCACAGGTGTCCGGGTGGGAAATCTCTTGGGAAGTTTCTAATGGCCTCTTGGATTCTCCTGTTTCCTACTTAACTGTTGACTTGCCATATTCTGGCTGGGAGGTTGGAACAGGGTGTGTAGCAGCTTCCCCCATAGGACACCTGACCTAAAGTGGGGCTTGGGGGTAGGGTTGTGCTAGAATTATTGCCCTGAATGGTCTCTGGGGCTACGTGGTGAGAAGCCAGCTGGGGCTACGTGGTGAGAAGCCAGGAGACCCTAAGGCAAGCAGCCGGACTCAGTGCCCAGGTGGGCTGAAGGACTGACATGTGCATCCCAGGACAGTAGAGCAGCTTTCTTTAACATGTGTCCCCACCAGCAGCCCGTAGGAGGATTGTTACCTGTCCCCACCCTCCTGTTGGCTCTGACACTTCCAGTGGGAGTCCTCTTAAAAGGATCTGGGTTGTTTTGTGGATCAGGATATTTTATTTATTTATTTATTTATTTTTGCAGTTTTTGACTGGGACCGGTTTGAACCTGCCACCTCCTGTATATGGGGCCGGTGCGTTACTCCTTTGAGCCACAGGCACCGCCCTGGATTAGGATCTTTAAAAAAAGACAAATTTTACTGTATATTTTTTAGTGCAGCACTAAACAGCAGGGACTCTAGAATCTCCTGCTTTGCCTCAAATCTCATTTATACCATTTGCTGTATAGTGTTGGAAAAAATTATAAAAGCATCCTTGTATGACTGTTATGAGTTTTGAACGAAGTAATATATGTTTTTAAATACTCGACACATACTAGGTACTCATATTAGGCTGGGTTCTCAAGAGAAACAGAAGCAACAGGATATTTATTTGTTTAGTGGAATTGGCTTATGCTATTATGGAGGCTGACAAGTCCCAAGACCTGCAGTTAGAAGTCTGGAAATTCAGGAGAGCTGATGGTGTAATTCCAAACCAAAGGCAGGAAGTCTCAACCCAGGAAAAGCTGATGTTTCAGTTCAAGCCCAAGGCAGGAAAAAACTGATGTCCCAGCTCAAAGATAGCCAGGCAGGAAGAATTCTGTCTTACTCAGCCTTTTTATTCTATTCAGTCTTTTAATTGATTTGATGTAGCCCATTCACACTAGGGCAATCTGCTTTACAGTCTGATCCAAATGTTAATATCATCCCAAAACACCTGCACAGACGCAGGCAGAATATCCTTTGACCAAATGTCTGGGCACCTTGTGTCCCAGTCAAGTTGACACATAAAGTTAACCACCATAGTATGTTCAGCAATTGTTAATCAATATTGCCATTTTTATTTTTTTAGACTACAATTTAGTTCTCTGATCTGGATCTGGGGGATAAAAATCCCAATCTTATCTAGCCCTTTGGGGGATATTATGAGAAATAAATGAAATAATGGTTATGAAGGTTGTTTGTATCTTTTGTTTATTTTTTATTTTTTTAGAGACAAAGTCTCACTTTATTGCCTGTGGTAAAGTGCCATGGCATCACAGCTCACACCAACCTCCTAAGCAATTGGGCTTAGGTGATTCTCTTGCCTCAGCCTCCCGAGCAGCTGGGTGTTTGTACGTTTTAAAATGACATGTGAGCCCAGATGTATTGAAGAATCAAAGGCAGAAAACTGGCCCAAATGACTTCTGAAGATTTCCTTGGCTTCTAGAATTCTGTGAAAATTGGGGAACATCAATTGTATGCTAAGCACTGCCCATGGGTTTGGGCAATTTACAATCTCATTGGGAAAACAAAATCTTTGAGAATCCACATGTGCTTACATTCCTGACTGAGTTTAAAGAGGAGATTGGGTATGTGGCAGAGACTGACTAGATACTCCAGAGTCCCACATCCTCTACTTGGGCACACAGGAAGATCAATTTCCTAGGTTCCTTTGCAGTTGAATTGGAACCACATGACTGGGTTTTAGCCAATGAAATGTGTGCATCTCTTTGACAGTTCCTCCATGCTTACTCTTTGCCGCCTTGTACAGTGACTGTAGAGGCCACGTATTGAAGATTGCAGCAACATGTGGTGAATGGAGCCTGGATTCCTGAGTCATTGCATGGAGGAGAACCACTATGAAAGCCACCAGCTCTGCATCAGACCATGATTATCTTCAGCCACTGAGATTTTGTTGGTTTGTTATGGTAACCAGCAATGCCTACTTACGTCATACAGTGTCTATGATGCCCCAAACTTCTCTTTCCCATATCTATTTGGATCTACTAAATGTTCACCTGGGATCCATCTAAGAAAAAAATTCCAACAGCTTCAATGACTAGTGTTCTCACATAACAAGCATGCAGAAGAGCTTGGGTTGAAGGAGATAAGCGTCAATTAGGAGAAAGTTACCAAAGCATCTGTTTAAGAGAATGCATTTATGGGGAAAAAAAATCAGTGAGAATTTTTCTCAGTTTCAGAAACAAGTCCTAGGGGTTGAAATGTGTGTCTCTTACTTATATCTTAGACTCAGCACTGCTGGGAGAAAACGGTTACATGTAGCAAAAATGCAAAATGCTGCAAGACTGTGGAGTCGTCCTGTTAGGCAAGGTGATGAATATACTATGCGGACTACTAGGGAGGTTAGCGCTAGTCTGGGGGAGCTCTGAGTTCCACAGCTGAAAGTAGCTTCCAAGACACCAAATACTAATGCAATGGCATCTCCTAAGGATTACCAGATTGGGACGAGAATGTCGAGGATTGGGATGGCAAGCTTGAGGAGGATTGTAGATTTTGCCTGTTATGCAGGTGGGAAGGGGCTGTGAAGCTGGTGAACTCAATCTGTCTTCTGGCGTGACCACATTTGTGCACACCAGCTACAGAGTCCTGGCAATTCTCAGGGTATCTTCTATACCAGGTAGCATATTCATGAATATACAAAGTTAGCACAGCAGCCTGGGCAGAATATACTGGGGCAGGGGAGTGCATTATAGCAAAGGAAACACTAAAATACTAATGGACTCAGTGTTGTTGCCTGAGCACCCTGGAAGATGGATTGTGGCTCTGAAATGCCTCAACAATGCCCAGCTGGAGGGGGTCCCTAACTTTTCCTCCTTCTCGGGCCAAACTGTTTGTCTTTTCAGTTCTGGCTGTCAACTCTCTTCCCCTGCCATCTCTCTATAGGAAATTGCAGCCTTCATCCAGCATGGATGTTCTATCTCTCACCAATTTTTAGTTGCTTAGAATGTGAACACAAAAGAGAAAATGCAATTTTTAAAAAATACGTGACTGTAACTGATTTATTAATAGCTCCATAATGCTGGTAATAGGCAATCTATAAGTCTGTTCTTAAGAATTTATAGGGCAAATATTCCAGAATCATATTAAAGACACCACTCATAAATGCCTGCAAGCCTCAGTCTATTAACTTAGGTGGTGGGAGAATATCATTATCAGAAGGAAAACAAACAGAGATCCAGCCCCCAGCTCTGATTTCCTCAGATGCTCCAAAAAGCGCATAGTAAGTAAGCAAATTGTATGACACGCTGTAGGCAAAAATGTCCTCTGCATAGATATCAGGGGCTGGCTTTCTTGACGTGTGTGTGTGCATTTCATAAAGAATTTGGGCTTGGGGGACTCTGGGAGCATAGGGGGTTGGGTCAAGAAGTCTCGGCTGGTGGGGGTAGGGCTGGAGAGAATTGGTCTGGGCATCAGACCAGGCATTAGGACATTTTCCTTTTTTGCTAACATTTAAAATAATTCTGAATAAAAAAGTAAAAATCATGCTCCCTGCTGAATATTTGACAAATATTGGCAAGTGTGAAAGTGTAGGGGAAAAACGACCCAGCCTTCAAGCAACCATGGATGACTTCCTTTGAAATCACCCTTTCTCATGGAGTGGTGGAGAAGCCACTTGTCCCAGGATTGCATCAAGAATGAGGGGCAAGACCTCATTAGCAATGAAGATTCCCAGGCCCCACTCAGATCTACTCATTCAGAATATCTAAAAGTGGGGCTTTGGTAGCTGTATTTGTAGCAAACTCCCCAGGTGATTCTGAGGGAGGCATGATTAAGTTCAAGAACTTTTTGAGTGATCATAACCTCAATTTTGGTTCTCAAA
This sequence comes from Arctocebus calabarensis, assembly GCA_963573935.1. Taxonomy (NCBI): domain Eukaryota; kingdom Metazoa; phylum Chordata; class Mammalia; order Primates; family Lorisidae; genus Arctocebus; species Arctocebus calabarensis. The sequence continues at coordinate 4,454 of CAUYON010111842.1, read as the reverse complement.
TTGGAGAAATCAAAATCACTTAGGGACAGCATTATGCACAATTGCCAAAGGAAGAAAAACAACCCAATTGTCCATTAGCTGATGAATGGATTAACAAGTGATGGGGTGTCCATGAAAAGCAACATTTTCAGCCTTGAAAAGAAATGAAGTTCTGATGCTACAATATGGATGAACCTTGAAAACATTATGTTAAGTGAAAGAAAACAGATATGAAAGGACAAACACAGTGTGATTCCATTTATATGAAATGACCAGAATAGGCAAATCCATGGAGATAGAGAGCAGATTGGTGGTTGCCAGGGGCTGGGAGGCTTTTGCTTTGAGATGATAAATATGTTTTGGGACTAGATAGAGGTGACAGTTGTACAACATTGTGAAAGTGCTAAATTCCACTGAATTGTATACTTTAAAATGGTTAATTTCGTGTTATGAATTTCACTGCAATAAAAATTAAAAAGTCACTGGCAGAAACTAAAAATAAACCAGATTCCTTGGCTCTGTCCCAGGAGATTTCTCTTTAGTATATCTGGTGCAGAGCACAGGACTCTGAGGGCTTTTTTGTTTGTTTCTTTTGAGACAGAGTCTCACTCTGTTGCCCCAGGCTATAGTGCCATGGTGTCATAGCTCACAGCAACCTCAAACTCCTGGACTCAAGAGATCCTCTTGCCTCAGCCTCCTGAGTACATGGCTAATTTTTCTAATTTTAGTAGAGATGGAGTCTTGCTCTTTATTAGGCTGGTCTCGAACTCTTTAGCTCAAGCAATTCACCTGCCTTGGCCTCTAAGAGTGCTAGGATTACAGGTTTGAGCCATTATGCCTGGCCTGACACTGAGTTGTAAGAGGAAACCTCAGCATCTACTACTAGGCAAGGCCACATCTGGGTGCCCCTGTCTGAGGTAGAACCAAAGCTATAAACATCCAGAGGGAAAGAGAAGATCTGTCAACATTTTAACCACTCATAAAATCATAGTCCCCATTTTTGTCCACTGCCTCCCCCCCACTCCCCGTTATGGACCAAATGATTGTGTCACCCCCCTCCCCAGCCCTAACTTCATTGTAATGTATTTGGTGATGGGGCCCTTGGGAAGTAATTAGGTTTAGATGAGGTGATAAGGGTGGGGCCCTTTGATGAGATTAGTGCCCTTGCAGGAAGAGGAAGAATCCAGAACTCTCTCTCCACCATACGAAGATACAGGGAGAAGGCAGTCATCTGAAATGAGGAAGAGGGAGGACCCTTACCAAGAGCTGAATCTGCTGACTCCATGATCTTGGACTGTGAGGAATAAGTCTTTCTTGTTTAAACCATCCAGTCTATGGTATTTTATAATAGCAGCTGGAAATAAGATATTGTCCTAGGCCTTGACACTCCCACTTGTAGGCCTTTGCCTGTGCCATACGCCATACTTCCTAGAATTCTTTCCTCCTTCTTGGTCTCTCTAAGCTTATACTAAGCCCCAGCTCAAGTTCAGACTTTGAAAGACTTCTTGGGCTAATTGCCTTTGTTTGTGAATCTGAATGCAGCCTCCATGGTGTTTGGAGGTGGCAGGGGCTTTCTGTGCATGGTGTCTTGGGGAAGATGTGAGAGTACCAAGGAATCCCCTCCCCTCCCTGGGGCTTAGGCATTTCATCACTACCCATAGCATTTAGTGAGTTGAATTCAGTCATTCCTTGACTACATTTGATTTTCCTTCTTCCTGCATCTAGTTCTATGGACTGCATTATATTTTCATTGTATATATGTTAGTTTCATTTTTCTTAATGTTTTAAATATGAATTTCACACTTTGTCTTGGCTGAGAACTCCTCTGCCTCCCTCATTCAACACTGGGCTTCTCTAGTGCAGGGTTCACACCTTGTACATCTACAGTGGTCCCTGGCAAGGCCACCCCACCCTGGTGACACCTTCTCCATAAGACTCTGCATCTTCAGCCAGCAAATGCCTTCTTCCCCCTTCTTCCTCACCCCAGTAATAATAGCAGTAATAGAAACAATGGAATATTAACAGTGTGCTTTATTAAGCACTTACATCCCAAGCTTTTTATAATTTCTTTACATAAATCTTTTCCTTTGATCCTTGTAACAAACTTACAAAGAGGCTATTCTAATTATCATCACTTTATAGTTAATGATGTTGAAGTCCATAGAGCAATGTGCTTAAAGTCAAAGATAGTAGAGTCAAAGATGAAGTGAAGCTAGGGTTGAACCCATCTGTGTCTGACTCCGAAGTCTGTGTTTCTAATCGCTGACCCCCACTGACCCCCATGGTCATTCTTTGTGCCTCAGTTGATACCTTTAGCACTACTTGCTTTGCAGGCTATGGTTTTCTCATTATTCATTAATTCAACAAACTTTTGAGACACTGAACAAAGTGCTAGCAATGTAGATTAAGGAATGGGATGAGATCCCTGCTTAAATTCGAGATTTCTGACCCCCTAGCCCCCAGTTTTATTTCATAGACCATTGACTTTATGGAGGTAAACTTCCACCCCCTGCAGAGAGTATGGTGAAACCATTATTGGGATTCTGCTCTAACTGGCCAAGGAGTGTGCCTATGCCCTTAGCAAGGTCAATTCATTGTCCCCTGCAATTCAATGCTGGGCAGAGGGACAAGTGACCTGTGATGATTAGAGGTTCTATTTCTATTCCAGCCTCCTGGAGCATCCCTGGTGCATTCCCAAGGTCCATTCTCCAACCTCACATTGATTTCCTGAGCTCTGACATCCTTCCAGTAAACTCCCTGGCTGCTTCAAGTTAGCTAGAAGCCATCTCTGTCACTCACAAGGAAGAAGCCCCGAATTATGCAGGTTAATGGTGTGCACAGTGGGAGCACATGGCAAGGGGCCCAATTTAGCTTGAAGGGACCAGGGAAGGCACCCTGGGGGAGATAACATCACAACTGAATGTTGGAGAAGGAATAGGAATTAGTAAGATGTAAAAGAGTTGGGGAGGGTGTGCAGGCAGAGTAAAAACTCATAAATAACAATGTCAGTAGCTCTTATTAGGCACCTTTTTCACTTGGACCCCAGAACAACTGCTTGAAATAGGTTCCTTCACTGCTCCTATTTTATAGATGAGGCTCAGAGAGGCAAGGCCACACAGCTAGTGAAAGGCAGAGATAGGACTTCAGAGGCCTAGTTTCACATTATGGGAGAGCGGGTCAAGGGGCCATTCTGATCATCTGGCTACATCTTTCCTGAGGCAGTGGTCTTTCTGGTCACATGACTCATCTCCGGCAATTTTGGAGTATTCTTCAAGGTGGACTCTCTGCATGCTTATGGGGCTAATGGCTGAGTCATTTCTATTTTGCTGAGATCAAGCTATCATTTCTTTCTTCTCAAAAGTATGGGTAATTAGAGGAGCCAGGTGGCAGGCCCTTGCTAATTGCCTTTGTAGATCTGAATGAAGACTCAGAGGGCAGTGTGAACTTTCTGTGCATGGGGCCTTGGGGAAGATGTGAGGTGCTGCCAAGAGCACAGAAAGTCTGGGATGTAGCCAAGGGTAGGGCCTAAACAGGGAGGGAGGGCTTCCAGATGTGTGGGTGTGAAAGAGGGAGAGGATGGAGGTGGGGGGGGCACAGGAGCTGGATTTCTGCAACCTGATTCATTTCTCCTCTTCCTACTTTCCTCCATCCTTATTTTCCACTCCTTCTCCCAATTTATGCATTTATTTTTCTCCTTTCAAATATAGTTCTTTTAAAAGAAAAATCCAGGTACAAAACCAGAAAATAAATAAGATCTCCATATTTATTACATCAAATCAACCACTGTCAACAACTTGTCATCGTCTTTTGTAATTTGCTTAAAAGAAAAACTTAGTGGTGTATCCTAAATATTTTATGTAGCAGGAATTTTTTGTTGACTTATTTTTACAACTGTTTATTGAGTGCCTACTATGTGCCAGGCACTGTTCTAGGTGTTAGAGATATATTAGTGAACAAAAAGACAAACATCCCCGTCTTCCAAGTAGAAGCCAAGTCCTCCTGGTAACTTGTAAGGCTCCTCTGTAGGGTTTCCTCAACATCACCTCCTACTACACAACACTCTCTTATCCACTCTGATTCAGCTGCACTAGTCTCTTCCCTGTTCTTTGAACTAGGCAAAGAGGCAAGTTCCTGCCTCAGGGCCTTTGCACTTTTTTTTTTTTCCAGTTGTTGACATGTTCAGCTATTTCATTTTTTTTTTTTTTTATTAAATCACAGCTGCGTACATTAGTGCAATCAAGGGGTACAATGTGCTGGTTTCATATACAATCTGAAATGTTTTCATCAGACTGTTTAACATAGCCTTCATGGCATTTTCTTTCTTTCTTTCTTTTTTTTTTCCCCAGTAGTAAGACAGAATTTGTTTACAGAAAAGAATACAGAAAACACTAAAGCTCCTGGTAGAGAGAGAGAACTCAAGTGGGGAGAGAAAAGCTCTCTCCGTTTCTCTCCCAGTCTTTCCCCGTATCCCCCTT